>OZ024906.1:63063580-63323580 GCA_964017125.1 Flabesymbios commensalis | reverse complement strand
TATCAAATACATGATTGTCCAACAAGGTTTGAAAACAACTTGATATATAAAAGTCAATGAGTACAATAGAAAAATGACAATATCTCCTATATTTTTTAGATGACACATTTTGAGATTTTTTGAATTTTCTAAGATGCATAGGCCTATATTAAATGTGAAGATAATGCAGTCTATATCATTATTTAGATTTAGGGCTAATATAGTTATAACACTGTACAGAAACGGGACGACATGTGTATGTTAAACAACATCTATCGTGATAAACCAAAAATAATTGAAGTTTATCCCGTGATAATCCTATAAACACATACCGCCCCGAAGCGAACTAACTTTGATGCGGCGTCAATCACTCGGGGTGAGTTTTTCCCGGGCTTTAATCATTACGACTCCGGGTGCTCAATAATCACCTCTGGGAAATATACGAGCCGGTGAGTAAACAGGCGACGACGGAGCCGCCATTATTATTCATTGTCCCTCCGAATTGACCCCCGCGAGAGCCCTCGTGAATTTCAACACCGGAATGTCACAGTGGCCGATTATTCAAAACCTGGCCGGCCCCTCTCGACATCTGGGCGCGGGCAACCCGGGCTAATATGATAGATAACGCTCCGGGTTTTTTCTTCTTCCGCACAGGAGGGGGCGTCCCGCCTCTTTCCTTTGCGGACGCGAGACGCCGGATCAGCGTCGGCCGAATGCCGGGTCAATGTCTGCGACGTTGACCCGGCATTCGGCCGACGCTGATCGCTGCGGCTCTTGATGCCGGAGTTTTCTGGATTTTCGGGTGTTGTCGCATATTTCAGGCGGGCCCCACATAAACATAGTCACGGGAGACACGTTATCAGAAAAAAGGGTTTCCACATACCATGCCATGCAGGAGGCGTGTCTCAAACATCTTGAAACATTGCTCACGGCAAAATGGGGTCATCCAAAAATTCTCATCTCAGATGTTTCATGTGAAAGATTTGTTGCTTCTACTATACTGCCGTGCTAAGCCAAAAGGAAGTATCTGCTTGATTTGCAGTAAGCAGATACTGCCTTTTGGCTTTGCAGAGCAATATAGCTCCACATAATAAAGTTGGCTGTAGAAACCCCTGTATAGCGGAATGCGGGTTCCATGATATAGAAATATTCCATAATCTGATAATGCAATACGGCTTTTTCTTGAAAAGGACTATTTTTTTGTGGATGGACGACACTTTTATGGCAGCTCCTGTTTAGCAGACCCTACCTTTCCTTGGCAAGGCTTGACTTACCTGACCATCAGGCATAAGGCACTCGAGTCGGCTTTGTGTATTCGGCAGACGCAGACGCAGACGGCAGACGCGACACGTGTGTATTCGGCAGACGCGTGTATTCGGCAGACGCGTGTATTCGGCAGACGGCAAATTCACCATATATAGGCCTATTGTAGATCTGGTAATTTTCGCGTGTTTAGATTTTCGCGAATTTGTGATTTGTGGACTTTCTACATTTACAAAGTATAAAATTCGCAAATTTTTGATTTCGATGATAAGTATAACACGCATATTTATAATTTTCGCGAAATCCGCGAAAAATAAAATCTCGCGAATACTCCCAGGTCACTGAATGTCGAACTTGACCTTCAGATTAGTTTCTTACACATGAGGTAAAAAATGAAGGCCCTAAGTGAAGGCGTTTTGAAGTTATAGCGCTTACAAGCCAATCTGGTTTCCGTGATTTGTTGACCTTGAAATTAGGTCAAGATCACTCAATGTCAAAATCGACCTTCAGATTAGTATCATACACATGAGGTAACAAAATGAAGGCTCGATTTGTTATGAAGTTATCACACTTACAAGCCATTTTGTTTCCCGTAACCTTGAAATTAGGTCAAGGTTACCCGACCACCATCACACCCGGTATCGTGTTGAGTTCCGAGGCTGGGACTGTGTTTGGGAGGATTTACAAATCCCAATACCGTAAAACAGTGTCACATATCAAGCTATCGCTAAGGTGATATATTGGATATACAGCTGGAATCATGATAACAGTTCCTTTGATATTGCACTGTGACCTGACAGCTTCCATTGGTGTTGAAGGAAGGAGAACAGTTTATGAAAACACGTTCCCAGCAAACACGATATAATAATTCAACATTATGAAAATGACAATAGTGAACATCCTAGAAGTGCAGTAATTACCCAGCAAACACGACACATTGAAACAATGTTGGTTTAATGTGGGGTCATCGTCGAAGACGATGGGCCATCATTAAACCAACATTGTTTCAATGTGTCGTGTTTGCTGGGAAGGCATGGTCTCCTAGGGTGGTAGGGGATCCAGTGGGGGAGTAATTTTCAAGGCCTGGAGATGCAAAGTCAGTCTTCCCTGTGCGTATAATTGATAAAGCAACTTCGAAAAGACTTCAAAACTTTCGAGATTTCAAAGTCTGAATCTGCTATACGAACGTCTGCGTCTGCCGTCTGCGTCTGCCTGTCGCGTCTGCCGTCTGCCGAATACAAGCGTCTGCCGAATACACAAAGCCCTCGAGTCCATACTTGTTCAGGGAGGAGGAACTTACTCGTGTACTTTGGGATGAAGATTGTCAATTGAGTGAAATATGAAATCATGGTAATAAATTGAGTAAAATAGTTGCAAAAAGTCGACATGGATCACCAATATATGAAAGGAGGGAGAGAACATTGAACTTAAAGTACGCAGTTATTTAGCAGCTCAGTACTTGTAGGTGTCTTCTTTTCTTTAGATCGTTTGTGAGGACGGCTCTATCGCAGAAGAACCGCTCGTATAGTCGAAGCGGTTAACTCAGATTCTGTGAAACGCAGTGATGTCACTCGGTGAAAACAAGGTTATATAAGACCCCCTCCCTCATACTTCATTCAGTGAAACGCAGTGACGTCACTCGGTGGAAATAAGGTTATATAATACCCCTCCCCCATACTTCATTGTATTAGCCAGCTCGGTGAAAACAAAGGAGGTCATGGTCATTGAGTTTCACAGAATTGCATGTTATGTGATTGACCGAGAAAAACGACTTCCGCCAATCACATGCATTGGCTCAGATTTGGGTCAACCATCCTTGGGTCAACCGATTCCAGAACGTGCGCCCTCTTTAATTGTGTTGGCTGTGAGGCCCTCGTACAAGTTACGATGTATCGTAGGCTGCGAATTGGTCGACATGGCCATCTCGACCAATCCGAAGCCTACAATATATCGTAACTTGTAGGAGAATATGGGGTTTGAATCCATGCCGCTGTGCCGAGGCGTCATATCACTCGTGTGGAATGCATAGCAAACTGCCAACGACATCTGCTGAGGGATGGACTAGTTACCCCGGGGTGATATCAAATCAACAATAATACGAGACATTCACCCAATATTGCTGTAATGTTGGGCCAAAGTCTACGACGCTGGCCCAACATTCCACCTACATTGGGTGAACTGGAATCAGCTGGGTCGTCACGGTGCGATGTTATGTAATATCCCAGCAAACACGACACATTGACCCAATGTTGTTTTAATGTTGACCCGCCGTCTTCGACGTCGGCCCAACATTAAAGCAACATTGGGTCAACGCCTCGTGTTTGCTGGGATCACGGTATCACACGACGAGGAAACGATAAGAGCGAGGCGCACGGCGCGCGTTCCGATACGACTCCATCGACTTCTAACAAAACCCCCAAACATCATTATCGTATCTTATTAATGAGACAGTGTCCCGTGGGGTTTAATGTGTGCCCACGTGATTACTACTGGGAGATAAAGGGTTGAAAAGAGATGCAATCTTCCTGGGAGCTGTGGAGATGTGCGGAGTGAGCGTGGCTCCCTTTGGAGACGCCGCAGCTTCAGATGTTTGTTCTTGCACCCCCTGGCAAGAGTCCCATGACCCTCCGACCAGCAGCGGTCCATCATCCAGACGCGACGGGAAAGCAACCGAGATCCAGACGCCGCCGCAACGTCCGAGACGTTGCAGCGGCGTCGAACATGCGTCTGGTGCCGGGATCGTATCCCTGCTTCCACGATATCCAGGCATGCCCCGGAGGCTGCGCTTAGATCCAGACAAATGTAAAATGCCGGATCCACAAACAGTAAAGGTTGGCCCAGCGAATACCGACTTGCTAAGTAATACTTATACTTAAAAAGTAAGCAGTTACTTCCTTTTTGCTTTGCGCATTAGTATGCTATAAAGGCGGACGGGTACTCCTTCGGGATCAAGTCCCTGTCGTGACAGTTGTCAACGTGATACTGATCCCGGTCGCATGAATGTAAAGTACGCCTATATAACCTGGAAGTACAAGCGTATACTTGCTAAATAGTAGGCCCCTAATCATGGAATGCTGAATTCTATAATAGTGAAAAATAGCAATAATTAAGACTGGTAGGGCCTATAATATTTATAGTTATCAGGTTATAGTCATTGTTTCATTGATAACAGCGCCCCGTAGAATAACCGTGATCCCTTTGGCTGAAACAGTTCACCTAATAGAGCCTTGGTGAATACACTTTTTTCAAAAACAACACGACACACAGTGACCAAAAGCTGAACTATTTAGTTGGGACTCCTGTTTCACCCTTTTCAATAACAACACGCCACACAGTGACCAAAAGCTGAACTATTTAGTTGAGACTCCTGTTCACGCGCAAAATCGTGCAAATGGCATGATTGAAGAACCGTACCAGGTTAACTGAAAAATAGACAACTTGCCTGCAAAAGAGCGTGATCTATCCCTCATTCACTACATATGCCTACTTCATATAGTAATCTGATTTAATTTTTATAAAAATCGGATTCTATTTCCTTAATTTAAATACTTATTTAGCATATAATGGATGCTGAAATCAAACCTTGCAACAAACACGGGGTAGTTTGCCAAACGAGAGGCGGAGTATTTGATTTAAACAAATTTTATTAAGAAATTGAAACAATACAAGTTTGTAATACAAGGCCTCGTTCGGTATTTGTTGTTTAGGTCCACTGGTCTATGACAGGGTGCGAGGCAAAATGCAGTATCTGCTCACTTTATAAGTGAGCCGATACTGCCTTTTGACTTTCCAGAGCAGCTGCGGGTCACAGGCAATAGACGGATCAGAACGAGGCAATGGGTTCACGCGGAGATCACACGGAGATCACGCCGAGATCACGACAACCTCTCCGTCTTCCACCCAGGACAGAACACTTTAGACCGGGTCCGGGATTGACACAGGCGTGGACACTTCGTCTCCTCCCGGACTGGGCCTGCTGGAGCACAGATAGCGTCGGCCCAAAAGACGCAGGCTTCTGTGAGAAGACAAACAGCGGTAACCGCACAGTTTTCAAGTAAGCAGTTACCGCCGTTTGTCTCCCCACTGCGGGACTGCATCCCAGAAAACACGAGACGTTGAACCGATGCTGGCCTGATGTTGAGCAGGCTGGCCCTACATTAGGCCAGCATCGGTTCAACGTCTCGTGATGCAGATCCCGCGAGGCGCTGCAGATTTCCATAACGCCGCGCTGGGAAATATCCCTAAGTGAACCAGACCACGTCACCGTCTCACCCCCAGAAACTTAACACAAGACTTCAATGGCAGACGTTCGGCCAATGTAGGGCTGACGTAGTAGGACGGTGGGCCAGGTTTAAAACAATGCCGGTTTGACGTTTCGTGCTTTCAGGAACGATACTTGAATAATTTATGTAAGAGCAACATACACGTTGGTTTTTCTGTGACTTCATCCAGAATAAAAATGCAATATTGTCCCCCTGAAAAAAATCGTTAGTTCATTATCATGATTATTATAAATATTCTTAGTGTAATGTTTCTTTTCAAAATGGCTGTGTCTCATTATCTTTTTGCTAACCGCAACTATTCCGTGTGCATCGTTCTTGTCCATCTGTACGATACACCCGCTTGTATCGTGCTTAAGAGTGGAGAAGATATGTTGGCTCTAATCAATGTGATCTGATACATCTCACCAATCTCAGGAGGTACTCTGGGCCCATGTACAAAGTGACCTGCACGCTTATTCATCCCTTGCTCTCATATATAATACAATGTGTCTGGTAGCTTTAATTAAAAAATCATGAGGCTTCCAACAACTACATAGACATAGGTCACAGTTGCAAAGTCAAAAGGCAGTATCTGTTCACTTGTAAATTAGGAAGATATTGTCTTTTGGCTTTGCATGGCAGCACAGCCGTTCTATAGCCACATGACTGCCATAGATTTCCTGACAATGGCTGTAACAAAAAATCTTTATCACTCAATACCAACTCATGTATTATGTTTTATAAGCACTGTATATCACTTATGGAATCAATATCATGCTTATCTACTTATTACCATGATTACAGCATGTGCATTTAGTGGTCGTATTTTTTTCTTTTGCGCACAAAAACTGAATAACATGCACGAAAGGCCCACAAGTATACCACCACATATCCGCACCTGTCCATTATTACGTCCGCACTAGTCGCTCGGTTGAGCAGTGCATGTGTCTAACCAAATAAAAACGGAGTAACTCGTATGCATGAGGCATGTACAATAGCTGTAGGACTGCTTGACACCAGCTACAGCACTATAATATTGTAACTAAGAGCGGGACACCGACAGTTGTAGAATTTGTGCTCAAAGTGTTCGAATACATGGGGGTGTTCAGTGTTGACAATGACGAGGGATCGACTTTAGACGTCATAATCTGACGTAACGTCATAATCTGACGTCTCTAGACGTCAGATTATGACGTCTAAAGTCGATCCCCACACAATGATGTTTTTTCATGGTCTCAAGCAATTGAAACAAAAGAGCCAGGCGGACAACATGACATTTACAGCACTTACATTGTTCATTATTCAACACATTTTATACATATACCTTTTCTTATACATAGGGCTTACGAGGGATACAAAATGTTTCCAAAAAATATTGACGCGGGTCTAATAACGGCATGGGACATAAAATAGAATTACAATGTAACATAAGAACACTTCTCAGTTATAATTTTGAAATATACATATAATTTTCTACATCCATATTTAGATGTAGGCTACGTATTAATTTTTTAACATGCCTGTGAAAGCTTTGTGTCGCTTCACCTCCGTACTATACCGAGATTGTAGATACACTGTTGTTACATAAACACTGATAAAACACTTTCCATGTATGTATTTAAACATGCGTATAATCAGAAATACCTTACACATTCACATTTAAATATAGACCTGTTGTAATAAGCACGCAAAACACACCTCGCATATATTAAAGAAAAAGGGTTGTTTCTTTGACCTTCTGCGTATCGCATCCCACGCGAACTCGAACAAAAAAATCCGAACGTCGGATATCAAAAGTAAAAAGAAGGTCGGACACAAAAGATTTAGAGCCGGTGAGGCGATGAGGGCGGCAAAACGATCATCTTTCTGATCAGTATGACTTAGAAAGCCATTCTTAACATATATCCTAATGTGTGAAAACGCCCACAGCGTATGGCAGGCCATAGAGAACACATCTTTGGTTTATGGGACACGATATCATAATATATATGTGCGGCTTTCCATGAAAAACTCACGTTGATTTGGTGGTGGGCCGACTTTGGGCCAGTACTGAATCGTGCGGCGGAGGGCTAAGGTGTCGTGATGGATGGGAGCCGAGGATAAAAAGGAAGCTCATGGAAGCAGGGTGCGTTAAATCTATGTTGGTTGAATGTTGGCACACCGTCTGCGACGGTGTGCCAACATTCAACCAACATAGGATATCTAGGAGCGCCGCTATATATAAATCAGGGTCTATCTACCCGGTGAAGCATGTACAGAATGTGTACATTTTGACAGAGTACTGACAGTAGACATCTGTATTATAACGTGATAAAGTAGACCAGGGGCGGGTACAGACATTTGAAAGGGGGTCCGCTTGACATTTAGTTGGTCTCACGCTGAAAAATAACTTTTGGTGTCAAATAAAAATGTTGAGTCTTCTGAGCTAATACACGTGATTTGAAATAACAATCCGAGCACATTCTGAGTGTAAAACTACCCATGTTTATGAAATGTAGAGTGATGTGTAAATAACTGGGTCGCCCCCCCCCCCGTGATACCCCCCCCCCCCTCTGGATCTGACACTGTTAGTGCTAACACCAGTACAGCTAATACAATTCCCGGCAATGGTCCAACGTTATGCATGATATACGTTTTGAATGTGTTTGTGTGTCTTCCCTTTTGCTATCGATATCGCTTCCATAACAAAATGTATTTTACCCGCTCATTCGTGAGGATTCAATATTTATAGGGAGCCCCGGTCACCGAGAGTTCGAATCCTGTGTCTGGAGGGACGTGGCATGTGATTGTCATCTCACCATCCACCATCAGGATGTTATCCTGACCCAGTTTAGGGATGTTGCAAAGTTAAAAAAAAAAATAACATTTGGATAGAGCTCAACAAACCCATCCACTCACCTATCAAATTTGTTTTTGTTTTTTTTTGGGGGGGGGGAGGGGGGAAACCAATAATCATCAATTTTTTTTTATGGTTTTCCAATTTTCTATTTTCTATCCAAAATGGCCCTGGACCCACCCACCCACCCACTTCCGGAATTTTTTTTAACTTTGCAACATCCCTCAGCCTGTATATGCACGGAGGTGGCGTAAAAAGCCTTATTCATTCTTTTGTGATAAAACACAGCTTCATGACAGTGAGCATGGTAAGTAGTTACTGGCTTTGGCTTTGCACAGCAGTGTACAAGCAGTTATATATATGAACGTCATTACAAAGGTTCTGTCCGAATTATCATGATTATTGAAATAAATACATTTCTCAAATGAATCTGTGATAATCACAAGATAATTATTGGAGTTCACCATAATTAACATATGAAAAAGCATCCAACATTTGTTGTTAGTTTGTTTATGAGGTTTCACTTGCCAAATCTGCTATGCAAAGCCAAACGATATGGAGTTCACCATAATTAACACATGAAAAAGCATCCAACTTTTGTTGTTAGTTTGTTTATGAGGCTTCACTTGCCAAATCTGTTATGCAAACCCAAACGATAGTAACTGCATTGCTTACTTGAAAAGTAAGCAGTTACTGCCTTCTGGTTTTGTGCCGCGGAATTTTGAGCTGCAGTAGAAAATGATGTGACACATGAACAGTCCGTTACTTGTAGGCTATCATCATGTTAGACCCTCGTCGAGTAGTGCGGGATTTAAATCGATACGCCATTCCGCCTGAACTATGGCGGCTCTTTCACTGGGCGGACTCGATCTGCGTTCTTAGTCACGCCATGGCGGTAATTTAACCCCAGCTGGCGCTAATTCAGCGCCATAATAGGTTTAATAACCCGAGCGGTGTCATTTGGCGGCCGGCCTTGAGACGTCTGCCGGGTGATTACACTGCAGAGAACTGGATATCAACCCGCTATAATGGTATATTGTCTACTTATAACTTACAGTAATATATCGCCCCACCCCCTGGAGTTAAAAGGGTGTGCAGTCACTTAAAGTACAATATAAACCCTTTCTATTCCAAAACGTCGATCACTGGTGTGCATCACACTCACAGCGCGGTCACGACGCCAGTCATTTCGGTGTCTTAAAAATAACTCGAAAAACTATGATGGGGGTAAATTTACAAAGTCATCAGAGATTGCCTATACGGACATGTCCATCTTCTCAGGCTGTTGATCGCTGCCGCGAAAGATGGGTGTCCTTGGGGGACGCCGGGCACCAAGCGTCACACCAGCTGCCAAATTGTCAAACACTGTATAGAGTGGACGTCTAAATTTACTAAATACCGAGGCCTACAGAATTACAGAAGCAATTTTCAAGATTAGCGGCCAGTCATTTTTCGCCAGATTTCGTTCGCGGAAAAGAGCTTCATTTCTTGGCCTCACATCTCACATTGCGCGCCTACGTAGTATCCCAGAAAAGAAGAGACATTGACCCAATGCCGGGTTAATTCTAGGTCACCGTCTTCGACGGTGGCCCAGCATTGCACCAACATTGGGTCAACACCTGCTGTGTACGTGCATTGAGGCCGAGCCGCGGCGGAACGAGTATCATATCTAGTTATGCGAGTTAATTGGAGCAGCATTCCCAGCAATCACAAGACGTTGAACCAATGTTGGTTTGACGTTGGCCCAGCGTTGGACCAGCATTAAACCAGCATCGCTTCAACGTCTTGTGTTTACTGGGTTTCCATCACAGGTCCTCCCCAGGCTTTGATCATATACTGCATTATACTCAATGATTGGCCGTTTTGTATTACACCCTATGGTGTGCATACCACATTGCACTCAATGATTTATGATTTTTGCACTACTGTCAATGACAAATGTATTAAGCTGCATGAATTACAAAATATTATGTTGCACTCTATGATGTACTTTATTCCACTGGACGATGAGCTGTATTGCAGTCAAATATATACTATTTTTAAATAAAATTCTGTAATAAATGGCATTGCATATACACTGATATATTGCTGTCAAATATATATTCAATAATTAAATGGTTTTACAATATACCCTGACATAATATTATATCAAACCCAACAATGAACTGAATTACACTGAAGTGTAAGAATAAACTGTATCACTTGGTGATCTCATTTAATAGTATCGATGTGTACCGACATTGTACCACACATACACATGTATGTACTGCACTGTTTCGCACACGATTCCTATTTTCATGGTGTGTCATTTTCTTTAGTGATTAAAAAATATTTCCGGTTGGCAGTTATCAGTTCCGGTTCTGCACGATATCATGGATATAGCGATGAAGTTTTCCCATCGCATTGTCATTTCACTTTATGTTTTATTACCCCCCCCCCCCCTCATCACGGTAACCTCAAATTCAATAGGTTATGGGACCAGCATATAAAAACAAAGACGATTTAATCGAGTATTATTCGATGGGGATGAAAGGAGATTTGATGAAAGGTTTTTTTTATCATCCATAGTTCATTTTTTCAGCAAAATAGATAAATTGACCCAAGGGTGCAAAATCGATCCTCCTATAACATAGCAATGAAACTAACAGATTTGACTGAGCCAGAGAAGATGACCCTACACGTGAATTCACTGCAGGAGTCAGAAAAGCTTTGGCAGAATGATGGGCCACCTTTCACGACATTGGCCCGTTTTTGAATCGGTGCTGTGTGAATGGCTGTTTGTAGCTGTAGAGGTCAGTCCTAAACAGCGGGCACTAACAGGATTTCCAGTCCTAGTGTGGAGATGCGCTGGCAGATTGTGAAACAGTGCATTGGGGGCAGAATAGGGCCATTGACCCAATGCTGGGTTAATGTTGGTCGGGCGCGTGAGCGCTGGACCAGCATTAACCCGGCATTGGACTCACGTCTCCTGTACGCCTGGCATATTGAGAGAAGACACACGTCAGCGGGTCGGTGGAGAATCTTGAACTTGTACAGTTTCCACGGCTAGTGTTCTGGGCATGGTCGGGATCCCTGGTGTTGGGTGGTCAAGTTCGAGGCCTGGCGGCGCCCACCGGCCGGCCGGCCCTATCTCTCCGGCTGTCCGACCGGGCTTGACCACCGCGGTAAACACGCCGCTGACCGCTCTGATGGAACGCCACTGCATAAGAAAACAGACAAGGTCGGTTTGTTTGGGAATCTCCCCCGCCCAGAAGCACGAGCTTGCCGACAGGGAAGATAATGGGTTCTGGCCAGAAGGGGTGCTGCCCTTACATAAATGGACGGCCGCCCCCAATGCTGGCGCAATACTGGCGCAATGTCGAGCCAACGTGCGCAGTGGAGCGCGAGCTGGAGGTGGGACATCCAGAGTTTTAAGGATGTGGTGTCTTATCGTGGACATGACAATCCTGGTGGTGGCATCTGCGCTGATGGGCGAGGCCTCCCAGTAAAAACACGAGAAGTTCAACCAATGCTGGTTTGATGGCGGGCCAGCTGGCCCGGCATCAAACCAGCATTGGCTGACGTCACGGGTTCGCTGGGGGACTTTTTCCTTATCTCATTAGGACAAGAAAGCCTCCGGAAATTTCCATTCCCCAGTCCAAAGACGGCCGGCACCAGCACCACATCATATGCGCTCACCCCGACGTTCGATAATGGCGGCGCCATTTTTAATTACGTCCAAGGCGAGCACACGCATATTGTCCATATTGAAATCCTTGGGATATGATAGATTTACATGAAGTTAATAATGATTACCGGTATGTCAATAAAGAATTACTCATACACTGCTCTCCACAGTCACAAGACAATCCCTGTACACATCACGTATATGTTGTTACGTGTACACTTCTGAACTTTCAGAACAAAGGGTTCCTAGAGGTTCTTTCTTCTGAGAGATTTTACTATTTGATCGTGCATGTAACTAATCTCCTACATTTTTAATCTCGTTTAAAATTCTTCATTTTAACAGTTTAATCTGATACATTATTGGAACTTTTAGCATACATGACTTTTTAATTCTGTAAGAGCTGCAGCTGGAGACACGCGTCTGAAGAAAATATAATAATAATAGCAAAAGATCTTTCAAAGACACAGTTTTCTTAGTTTGTAAAGGTGGATACAAATAAGACAATGCTGGTAGCAAAGTACCTTGATCGTCAAGCTAATGCCGCGTTTCAGTTATATGTATATGGTTTCCTATTGTCATTGACTGTCCATGCAGCCTAATGTTGTATCACAAAACAGCACTATAACAACATGAACATTGGCAAAGCTGCCCAGTCACTTTTTTACTTTTAACCTGAAATCAATAGAATTTCACTTGATATAGCCATCACATAATTGACAAAAGTTTTTTTTCGAAACAGCTATTGACAATAGTGTGCGTATACAGGTATAGGCCTATATAATACCGTCGATTTCGATCTAACCGGTAGTTTTTGTTATTGGTTAATGTTTGATATCGTGGATATTCTTTTTATATAGTATGCTTGTGTAGTTTTATGAATATCGACGTCGATATTCCTGGATAATTTATACTTAGTTATCAGACATGACGTTACATGGGGGAGGAAGGCCGTAGCCCTATACCAGAGGTTTCACCAGATAAATATAAAGATTTTAAATGTCGTGTAAATGTTGCATGCAAAAATAGCCCTGAATATAAGACTAGTCTTGTATTCAGGGCTAATGCGAATACATCATACATTTCCATGACCATCAGCCCAACTCTCTTCGACGCAGACCCGGCCATACTGACCGCCATTTTATGTACACAGCAAGCTGTGTAGGGACGACACTCCGAAAACTCGACTGTCATGAAACTGGGACGAATATTTTTAGTCCTTATTAAAACTAGGTCTTTTTCAGCTGGCGAAATCTGTTGATTGTTTTGCAATTAAACCATTTAAAAATGGAGGTCTCTGTGTCATAAACTTGCGATGTCATCAGGGTAACGTTTTCCTATGAAAATATACAAAAGAGTTAACTTGGACAAATGCTATCTTCAGTCGACGGTTCCACTCTAGTCCCCATGGACACACTCACTCCATAAGGAAAGCGCAGACGTTAACTTAGTGATAATGTTAGGCCAGCGTCGCAGACTGTGGCCCAATATTGAAACAACATCGGAACCATGCATGACTCGTTTTTGTTGGGCATTCATGTATAATCCTTCAACACCTCGATGCCACGGTCACCTCTCCCAACTGACCAGCGGTCAATATTTGTCAGAAGCAAGCAGAGCGGGGACACACACAACGCTGGTTGAATTCTGGGCCGGTGCCATGCGACACTGGCCCGTCATTCGGCCAGCGGTTTGCCATTTCTGGTGGTGATCTGTTGACCATCTTTACACACGGCAAACAACGCCCAGCGTTGGAGTAATCTTCAGTGATGGTCACATGGATTCGGCTTATGTAAGACGGTCCCCAGCAAGCAGGAGAGATTGACACAATGTCGGGTTGATGTTGGACCAGCGTCGTAGACGCTGGTCCAACATTAACCCAACATTGTGCTAACGTCTCGTGCTTGCTGGGTCGTCATCGACAAAAATGATTGCGGATTCACAAGAATTGCAACGTGGGTTTTAAGTGAAATTGAGAGCGCTAAGATATCGGTTACAAAACTGTAATTTATTTCGCAAGCTGATATTATTCAATTGCAACATCTGCAAGTAGCGAAAACGAATGCATTCCAGCCATTGCGACCAAAACATTTTCATTTCGCGTCAGGCAGCTAAGTGCCTATACATACAAAATCGGGGTGAGTGTAATAAAATTGGTTAACATGATAACGCGCAGTACATTGTTTAAATAAAAAGTTTGGCAACCCTCTAGTACTAGAATTTGTAATAATGCAATAAAACGAATGTGGTACATACCTTCATTTTAACAATCCTAACTTTATTGACACCATGTGGTACTGGCTTCCTGAGGACAGTTTTCTGCAAAAAAAAACCACGTAAACGTGAATATTAAAAACTTAAAACTTAAGCAATTACCAAGTTAGCCTATACAAATCAGAGCAACTAAAATCCCCCTTTTGCACTATTGTAGTTGGGGCGCCACTAATTTGGGTGTGGTATCCGCCACTCAAATGAGTGGCGGATACTACACTCAAATTAGTGGCGCCCCAACTACAACTCATTTGAGTGGTGGGTGTGACACCCCGTCTACAAAGGCGCAAATATATTTTAACCTTTACAGCGCTGAATTATTTTTGTTTAAACCATAGAAACTAAAGGGTTTTTTCAAATTGAAATCATCATAAATGTCTTAATTGGCCCTTTCTGATTCATTTGAATACCTATGTTATGGGTCTACGGCCATTAGAAATATTTTCACTTTTACAGCGCGGGGATCGACTTAAGTCTATCCCCGCGCTGACATAGAGGATGATCAATATTCCAATCTGAAGTTATGGATGCCATTTTATCATGTTTATTGGACACTATCTGCAGTTTTTATGTGCATAAAAATACCATGTACACGTTTCTAAACGCAGCCAGATAATGACGCCAGCATATACATGATTATTTACGACCATCACGCGTTTATCTAACGACGATAATGCTCAACATTTCCAGTCTATGGCGACATTTTTATTTCATTTCAGATAAAAGCGCAATGTACATATTTTTATAGTGATTCACATTGTATGATAGCATCCTCGTTTTAAAACTCTAAAAACTTCACATTCACCGTAGGTCAAGGCTAAAATAGAGCATTCGATATATTTTCCAATTGCTGATTCATTAAAACCTCGAGGCTATAGAATATATAAATGCTCATTTATTTTGTCATTGTCGATTTTGTTTGTAGGTGACACGTGAAGGTCCCGGGGTGATAGCTCAAGTCAAGAAAAACCTAAAGGTACACTCATGTGAAGAACTATGTGACCATGGACAATTACGTCTTCCACAGTGAAGTCATCTAAAATAGTCAGGAAACTATCATTGTCTGTGTTTGCCTTGCGGCGTAACAACTCATGTGTGATTATTTGTACATGTTATGTTAGTGTTTTCTAATCAACCAGTACTTATTAGTACAAGGTATACTATTGTTACCTGTGCTTGTTTGTACATGTAGGCTATGGTATACCACTATTACATGTGCTTATTTGTAGATGGCATAGTATTTTACCAGTGCATGTTTACATGATATACACCATAATATGTGTTTGCTCGTGCATATATAGGCATTATGCGATAGCTATATTTAGTCATATCACTTGAGCTTATTTGAACATGCTATAGGCCTACAGCAGTTCTGTGATCTGTGCCTGTTTGTACATCGCATACTGCAGGTTTGTGATCGGTGCTTCTTTGTACAAGGTATGCTGTAGTTCTGTGATCTGTGATTGTTTGTACACATGTGGTATAGCACAGTTCCATGATCTGTGCCTGTTTGTACACATGTGGTATACTGTAGTGCTGTGATATGTGCTTGTTTGTACACAGGTGGTATACTGTAGTTCTGTGATATGTGATTGTTTGTACACATGTTGCATACTGTACTTTTGTGATCTGTGCTGGTTTGTACAGATGTCGTATACTGCAGTTCTATTATCTGTGCTTGTTTGTTACATGGACTTGTAGTTCTTTGATCTGTGCTTGTTTCTGGATGGTATACTGTAGTTCTATGATCTGTGCTTGTTTGTACATGATATACTGTAGTTCTATGATCCATGCTTCCCTGTACATGGTATACTATACTTATATGATATGTGTTTGTTTGTAGATGATATCGGCATATCGTAGGTATGTAGTGTTTATTTCCATGTAAAGTCTACTCATAGAAATGGTATGATGTAGCACTGTGACCTGTGCCTGTTTCTATATAATATATAATATAATATATAACATTTGTGTTCGCTTTCATACAGACCTGATGCATGCCCTTCTATGCTCATGTTATTAATATTATCTATCAGACATTGTGCATCAACACTTTACTTGTCACTGTGTACATATGTGTTTGAACGTATGTGTCTGTACAAATGGCACATAGCATTATACTTTACTTCTGCTTGTTTGTCTGTTTATACACGATACATTTTTTGTTTGTGCGAAATAATTAAGACACTAACACAATTAAACTTAATGTTCCTGTAGTGTTTAGTATATTTGATCCTGCAGTAGGCCTAGTGTATTGCGTATGCATTATTATTTTGTGTTCTTACCAATGATTTCAAGATTAAACATTTATGATTTTTTTAAAATCAATACGATTTATCATCTGATCATGTATTCACTTATTTGACACTACTTAATTTATCAACAAATGTCATATTATCACCCTATCCCTAACCTGATACTGTGTATATCATATATAGGGTCTGCTGTATTAATTTTATTATTTGAATAATTATATTAATGTATTATGTATTTTTGAATGTTTGTGGCCCCAATGAAGATGAGCATTGAGTTTACCCTCTTGAAATAAATATATTATTACTATATTATTATTATTAGCGAAGGTTGGCAGCTTTTTACCGTTTAGGCAGCATTGGGCTAACATCTGATCAGCTCATGGGGAGTTTATTACCATGACTATTGCCAGCAGCCGTCCATGCTAAACGCGTACGCGTGTCGACAGAGATGAAAAGCTGAGAAAATTCGCCATCAATTAATTCTACAAAGGACCTTGGGAACAAACAGAAGGCCGACGTCCTTCATTCCAAATTCTTTACTAGAAAGAGATTGGGACTTCCTCAAACCAAGGAAAATAGAATCTGATTCTATTTTCCTTGCTCAAACTAAAACGCCTTGCTTCTGTTCTCAAAACTACTACTCTGGTGTGCTAATATGGATATCACATTATAATACTGCGGCGCCATTTTGAATTTTACACCCAGTATATGCACTAAAGTCTGAGCCCAGTAAACACAAAATCTATGTATAACATTTATACAACGTCTGCCCAACGTCTTCGACGTTGGTTCAACATTGTATGAATGTTATACAAATGTGTTGTGTTTATTGGGAGAGTGATTGAGCCCACAAAGTGGTAAAGGGTGGTTTACGCGTTTGTTTGTACATGGGCTTCGCCAGGGAGATGTACACGCGGGGAAACTGTTTGGGAACAGCTCAAGAGCCGCGAAGGGATGAAACAGAGACGCGAGCGGACTGTGTCTATTTACATATCATTCCCTATCGACAATTATTATTTGTCAAGAGGGAAAGTGCCTCGGTTTACAGAGGACGCTAGCGAAACGCTGCTGCGATGCTGGGACAACGTCGCCAAAGCTGACTCGGTGTTGAAACAACGTTTTGACAATGTCCGGTGTTGAATCTGGAGACAAGAGGCGTTTTGATCAGATTTGCCCGAGGAACTATTGTACGGGAAGTGCGAGGGAGAGGAATGTTTCCCAAACGAGAAGAGGGAGACCTAATGTTTCATACATCTGGCTCATAGCATTTTTTGTTCAACAAAGGTTCCCTTGCCAGTAAACACAAAACATTTGTATAACATTTGTACAATGTCGGACCAACGTCGAAGATGTTGGACCGACGTTGTACAAATGTTATACAAATGTTTTTTTGTTTGCTGCGTTACCATGATTTCAGAATGGATTCTGAAGTCCATTCAACATCATACACTATCATAGCCTTGAAAATAAATATTGATTTCCAAATTCCGCATAGTAACAACTACGATTTGCAGCAATTCTTGGTGGTGCTCAGCCAACGCTCGCTCAAAGTTGGCTCGCTGTCTACGACGCTGGTCCAACATTGCACCAGAATTGGCTGACATCGTGTATGGGGGCCTTGCACACAGCTTGGTAATGAGATAATACATAATATTTTAGCATACTATGTTTTTGTGTGACGACTCTGAAGAGTGAGTGGGTGAGTTAATATTACTTTGCGTCGCTTTCTACGCAATGAGGCAATATTGCGACAAAAGGAAGCCCGAAGCTATGACTATGCCCTACTCTTCTTTCAAGTGGCTTCTAGGGCTCTTTATAGTGCACAGTATCATAAACAGCACTATACACTTCATGCCTTTGAACAGTTTGGATCACTGTATATGCACAGCCACGATGAAAACTAACCGGCCCGACCGGGATTCGAACCTGGTACCTCCAGGTTACAAGCCCCAGTCGATACGAATGAGCCATCGGGGTCGGCTCTGAAGAGAGCTAGATGTCTTCATACCCCCAAGCAGTCAAATTGTCGTATGTCACACTGAAATGAGTGGCACATACGATAATTTGGCTTCTGCCCAGGGGACAATAATTGTATCTCCATTGCCAATAATTATTGAAAGAATGTGACGACGGAAATGATACAGCGAGATAAATAATAACTGCCATCTTTCAGATACCCAGCTAACAAGAGACATTGAGCCAATGTTGGTTTATTGTTGGTCCAGCGTCTGCGCCGCTGGCCCAACATTACGCCAATTTTGGCTCAATGTCTCGTGTTTGCTACATTAATCAACGTCCTTGGGCTTATACTTAAATCACATTAAATTATGATTGAAGGGAGAGGGGGTGAATAGCCCCAGATAGCGAAAGGTATGAAAGGCCAACATCATACGATATCAAATGTCGGCTCAATGCTGGTTCAACGCTGTGCAAGCGTCTGCGACGCTAGCACAACATTGAACCAGCACTGGGCGGAGGGTGGCTGTGACGTTGGACTCCTGCCAGTTGGTGTCCTCATTATCAAAACAGTATTCATCTTCCCTTCTGACAACTCATCTATCATGAGAGACCTGCCGGGGCCTGGTGACACCCCGGGGTGGGCAACCAAGCGACACCCCCGACCACAGACCCCGTGACACCCCCCGGGGTGCGGGGGGCGCTCAACCGAGACCCGCCCCCTCCACCAACAACAAACAGATAACTGCATCCGTGGTGTGCTGCTTAAATACGTGAGTGTAATTGTCGTTAAGAGATCAAAACATCGTATCTAAGTGTAGTTTAAAACATGCGCCCTTCTTGGAGAAAATTGTGTAGTTAGGCCCAATGTTTATAAATAAGCCTACTTAGCAATGCGGTACCAGAGACTCGTGTGAGAATGAATGTGGGAACCCCATCTATATGCATATAACATGATGTGCACATGTACCTGCTACAGTGATGATATAGGAATGCTGCGATGTACCGCATTTTTTTTTAGCTCTGTATGAATGTATGATACCAGTGCTACAGTGAAGTTGTACCATAGCTGTGTATGAGTGTATGACACCAGGGCTACAGTGATGTAGTACCACAGCTTGTTTTGAGTGTATGATACCAGTCCTACAGTGTTGTAGTACCATAGTTTGTATGAGTGTATGTACCAGTGCCACGGTGATGTAGTACCATAGCTTGTATGAGTGTATGATATCAGTGCTACAATGATGAACCATAGCTGTGTATGACTGTATGATACCAGTGCTACAATGATGTAGTACCATAGCTTGTATGAGTGTATGATACCAGTGCTACAATGATGTACCATAGCTGTGTATGAGTGTATGATACCAGTGCTACAATGATGTACCATGGCTTGTATGAGTGTATGATACCAGTGCTACCATGATGTACCATAGCTGTGTATGAGTGTATGATACCAGTGCTACAATGATGTACCATAGCTTGTATGAGTGTATGATACCAGTGCTACAATGATGTACCATAGCTGTGTATGAGTGTATGATACCAGTGCTACAATGATGTACCATAGCTGTGTATGAGTGTATGATACCAGTGCTACAATGATGTACCATAGCTGTGTATGAGTGTATGATACCAGTGCTACAATGATGTACCATAGCTTGTATGAGTGTATGATACCAGTGCTACAATGATGTACCATAGCTGTGTATGAGTGTATGATACCAGTGCTACAATGATGTACCATAGCTGTGTATGAGTGTATGATACCAGTGCTACCATGATGTACCATAGCTGTGTATGAGTGTATGATACCAGTGCTACAGTGATGTACCATAGCTGTGTATGAGTGTATGATACCAGTGCTACAATGATGTACCATAGCTGTGTATGAGTGTATGATACCAGTGCTACAATGATGTACCATAGCTGTGTATGAGTGTATGATACCAGTGCTACAATGATGTACCATAGCTGTGTATGAGTGTATGATACCAGTGCTACAATGATGTACCATAGCTGTGTATGAGTGTATGATACCAGTGCTACAATGATGTACCATAGCTGTGTATGAGTGTATGATACCAGTGCTACAATGATGTACCATAGCTGTGTATGAGTGTATGATACCAGTGCTACAATGATGTACCATAGCTGTGTATGAGTGTATGATACCAGTGCTACAATGATGTACCATAGCTTGTATGAGTGTATGATACCAGTGCTACAATGATGTACCATGGCTTGTATGAGTGTATGATACCAGTGCTACCATGATGTACCATAGCTGTGTATGAGTGTATGATACCAGTGCTACAATGATGTACCAAAGCTGTGTATGAGTGTATGATAACAGTGCTACAATGATGTACCATAGCTGTGTATGAGTGTATGATAACAGTGCTACAATGATGTACCATAGCTGTGTATGAGTGTATGATACGAGTGCTACAGTGATGTACCATAGCTTGTATGAGTGTATGATACGAGTGCTACAGTGATGTACCATAGCTTGTATGAGTGTATGAATGAGCTTGTATGAGTGTACGGAATACGGCGTTCGCTCAACGGTTTGTGCTCGATCACTGAAGTTAAGCAACGTCGCGCCCGGTTCATAATTGGATGGGTGACCGCCTGGGACTGCCAGGTGCTGTATACACTCGTGGGGCTCAGAGAACCACGTAAATCAGATGGCTCGTCTGACTGACTTTGAGTTGGACGTAAAAGAACCTCAATGGACGTAGGCGCAGTTTCCATCCGGCGAGACCCCAAAAAATCCACAACATGGAGTACTTGGCACATACATAAGGTCATGAATGATAACAGGCCTTGCTAAGTTACTCCCGTGGCGTGATAGCACAATAGTGCGTACTGCCACGTAATATACAGATACAGAGTATGGTACCAGTGCTACCATGATGTACCATAGCTGTGTATGAGTGTATGATACCAGTGCTACAATGATGTACCATAGCTGTGTATGAGTGTATGATAACAGTGCTACAATGATGTACCATAGCTGTGTATGAGTGTATGATACGAGTGCTACAGTGATGTACCATAGCTGTGTATGAGTGTATGATACCAGTGCTACAATGATGTACCATAGCTGTGTATAAGTGTATGATACCAGTGCTACAATGATGTACCATGGCTTGTATGAGTGTATGATACCAGTGCTACAATGATGTACCATAGCTGTGTATGAGTGTATGATACGAGTGCTACAGTGATGTACCATAGCTTGTATGAGTGTATGATACCAGTGCTACAATGATGTACCATCGCTTGTATGAGTGTATGATACGAGCGCTACAATGATGTACCATAGCTGTGTATGAGTGTATTATACCAGTGCTACAGTTATGTAATACCATAACATATATGAGTGTATGATACATGCTTAACTATACGTACTTCACTTAACTCAGGTGTAGTTTAGTACATAGTAGGACAGCGATGTCTGACCTGCCTTTGATTGGTTGGGAGGTCCGAGTCGCACATGAAATGTGAGACTCAGGTTTATTAAAGATTTTATGTATTTTTTAGTAGTAGGCTAAGCCTCTTCATCTGAGTTTTCACCCATGTTGTAAATACTTTCCAGTCTCCATCCTGGTGTCACTGTTTATAGGGACCGCTGTGGAAATAAGTACACCTCACAAGGAAACTTTCCAGTGTGTATTATCCCTGGTGACCAGGCATGGTGGTTGCCGGTTTTTATTATTTTAATAAATAATAATGACCATGTATGCTATGTTCCATGTATGGTTTGCTGAATAAATCAAATCGAATAAAAAAATCAAATCATGTGTATGATAACTATAAAGATCCCTAGCGCTGTAACAGTTGCAAGGTGTATATGCTCCCCGGGGAGTTGAAATAACACGTGAATGAGAAGGTCACGTGAACAGGGGGTTTTAAAATTCGGCTGAAGCGTATCGTACTTCACCTTTTTTACAGCAGCGTACCAAAACTGTGTATAACACCTGTATCACAACACATACTGGTACAGAGAGATACAATATTTTACACCAGCATGGGGTCTACATTGTATAGGCCTAATGTATACCTTAAAACTTTAACATGTAACGTTATAACACATGCATCGTAATAGCATGATCAGGTACAAAATATAATATCTGTACAGATGTGTAGACCCCTTATAGGCGTATAGGTCTAGGTGTATCGTGGTGACACGAAAGCGTACGATGTTCACCAGTTGTTAACCTTTGAGTCGCGTGACGGTACCGGGGCGGTGTTACGGTTCAGTAGGCGTGGATGGCCGTCACCAGGTGGGGGTGAGCACACGGGGGGGAGGAGGGGGGGGCACATCAAACCCAGATTATAATAGACTGTCTGGAGTGACGTGTGTACAAAACCAGGTGAGGGCGAAGCCCAATTCACCTGACGTGCCAAATTAACGAGACGCGTGGACACCAAACACGACCACTCACCCAACTGTGGAGCAATGCTGGACCAGCGTCGCAAGTAATGGGCCAACAATAATACAACATTCGGTCAACTTATAGTGGATATTTTATTTATATTTGATCCCGGTTGCTAGATAATAAAAGGCCCAAACCCAGTGCTGTCACAATGCTGGGCCAACGTCTCTGCTCTGACGTTGACTATGCATTGTGACAGCACTGGTCAATGCTTGGTGTTTACCAGGTCTGGGGGGAGACTAATTATTTGTATCTGTGCCGTTATCGTCGCATCAATACCATCCACGCAATTAAAATTAATGCAAAACAACGAAATAGGCAACACAATAATTATGGTAACGTTTAAAACTGGGGCTCACATAGTAATTATTATCGATTGTCCTCCATGCGACATCATGTCTCCATCACCTTTATGCCTGTAGCAAACGGTCTGAGTCTAAATTTGATACCCGACATTGGTTCTTCGCTGAACGGGTATTAGTCAGGGGGCTTAACCCATATTTACCCCCACAATGTTCAATTCTTCCCAAAAGCACCAAATTTGGACCATGTATGGTCAAGGCTATATACTTTTAATTCTTCGCGGGAGCCAAGCTGAACGCCCGCCATGGGCGCCATATTTGACAAATCCAAGATGGCCGCCATTCAAATTAGGGTCATGTCATAACTTACAAAACTAATAAACGTAGAGACGCATGTAATACCATTTTTCTATGGTTTTAGAATATGTAGAATTGATTTTTTTTTTAAAGTTGATTTTAGCAGTATTTAAAGCCAAAAAAATTATATAAATTATTTTCGTCAAAATATGCGACATGCTACCGGAATTTCGACATGCTTAATGGATAAATACTACACCTGACATCTGGACATGTGACACACTATGTGATATTGTTCTTGTTGAACATTTAAAATAATATTGATTGGTTGAATAGCCAATAACAATTTTTTGTATGGTTATTCTGCGTGCCAATTCAAAATAAAAAGTATCTTGTCTTATCTTATCGAGCTCTATTGGAGTTTGACATATTACATTTTAGGATGTATGCACCATTGTTCCAATTACTTTTAAAGACTAATAATTATTATAAGACGGTTTAAAAAATATATCTGGTACATAACAGTACAATTGTGCTGTTGGACTTGCTCACACAGTATTCATTCACTGTATAATACTAATTTTTTATTGTTTTTTTTTGGCTTGCAACATTTAGAAATTGTCCAATATGGCTGATCTGTTGCTGAAAAATTTTTTTTTTAGAAAATATACGTCATTTAAAAAGTTGCATATATTGAAAATGTCATTTCTTATGAAAATACCATTTGTATATATGTTTGTGTTTAAAGTTGTTTCCAAATCAACTACTAACCATTAAAAATCAATTCTACATATTCAAAAATGATAGAAAAGTGGTATCACCTGCGTCTCTACGTCTATTAGTTTACAAGTTATGACATATGACCCTAATTTGAATGGCGGCCATCTTGAATTTGTCCAATATGGTGTCCACAGCTGGAGCTCAGCTTGGCTCCCGCGAAAAATCAAAATTATGTGACCTTGGCTATAAGTGGTCCAAATTTGGTGCTTTTTGGACAATTTGTACAATTATATGATTAAGCCCCCTGACTATATGAAGCTAGCTAAGCTATACACTCTAAACAATACAGGTTCTTTAAAAAGAACCCTTCAGTACTATCACCATGCAACCCCAGGATAACCCTGCAAGGGTTCTCCTGGGGTTGCATGGTGACAGTACTGAATGGTTCCTTCTAAAGAACCCATATTGTTTAGAGTGTATTACAAATATTGGCACAACCCCAGGCCCCACTCCATTTAACCCTGTGCAAGATTACTATCCACACTGTGGTACAGTTGCTGACATTGTCGTGATACCTGGATACCGTCCCACAACAACAATCTTCAGATCTAGATGGACGAAAACAGCTAGCTTTTGTACTTTTACGTACATATTGTCATTTTATTTCACCAATAGTTTACATGTATTAGGATGATTTATAGTTTCACAGGAAACATATTTTGATCCATTGTGATGACAACCAATCAATATGTTTTTAAATTGTGCCTCCAGTGCGGTCGCATGGTTCGACGCTAGCATCCGGTACATCATCAGATTATTCGAACTGATTTTGAACAACAATAATCTGATAATACTGACTATATATTATCATGATTATCTTATAAGCATAATAATCATGATAATAATCATTATGCATGAATGAAGTGTCTACAATGAATTACAGGTCTCTTTTAAATGTGCGGATCTATATTCTTCGGGAAATTGCAGTTGAAGATTGGGTGAGGAGTTCTTGCAAAGCCTTCTCACCACAATATGTATGAGAAATAAAACCTAGAAAAAAAATGAGTTTGTCATGTTAATTGTGATGATTTTATCCATCCAGACATGCTTCCATACCCCAACCCCCCCCCCTCCCCCCCCGGCCCCAGAGGGCGAGGGTGTATTTTTGTGATCGTTGACGAGACATTGATGCAATCAATGTCTATGATCACGTCATCGGGTCAGACGTAACAGACTCCGGGTAATCAAGAAACGTTGATCCTGTGTTGGTTTAATGTTGGTCCAACGTCGTAGACGGTGGACCAACATTGAACCAACACAGGGTCAACGTTTCGTGTTTGCCGGGAGCTGTATCAACATGATCAACTTGTGAAATGATAGCCCTGCGGGGCACGCCATGGAAATATCATCGCGGGTTTGCATGACCCGATCAAAAATCCAATTACACCGGCTGCATAAAAATACATAGGCCGTCAAAGAAACGTTTCAAATAACACGAGCAACAAGACATTCTGTCGTCTACCACGCCGGCGACTATATTTATGTGCCAGTGAAAGAAATCGACTGTTCCATACAACATGTATATGCAATATGTTTTGCTATAGAAAACGAATAAATAGGTCTCAGTTTGAGACGTCACCAACCGAGTGGGGGGGGGGGGGGTGTATTGGTGGATGGATGGATGGACAGATAGATGTGGGTCTAATTAAATATATTTTTTTAATCTTCTACCACAATCAGTGATATTAAAACGCCGCACCAGCACATGCCTCGATCGCATGCAGTGACGGCGCTAACTGAAAATGTCTGGCATTTGGATGGAAATGAGACGGAGAGAACTGTTATCAGATCACTGTCACCTTTAACATGTTTAAGGTCAGCTCTCTTCGCGGCCGACCTTTCATCTACACTCTCATGGCGAAGCCGACATTAACTCTGCATGCCGACCCCGGTGATCTCGCGACGAGAGATCCAGTTGCCGGCCCGTTGTCAATGCTGACTTCCCCGCTGCTCATCTTCAGGAGTTGACTCGGGTGACCATCACCCCCCCCCCCCCTCCCGGACAAAGGATCCTCAGCTCTCTAGCTTCCCTGTCCAGACTGTGGTCAGCAGAGTGTCACAGCAGGTTTTGTCTGTCGTGGGTGGACTATATAATTCAGCAGATTCCGCATGCTAATAACGACAGCGCTACGACTGCCTCACACGCGACCCTGATCAATTTTGCAGATGGTCGTACTGTTCCCGCAGAACCGTCGACGCCGTACCGGTGTCGGCTCAAAGCCGGGTGAGCGTCGTAGACGCTGACCCGGCATTGATCCGGCACCGGGTCGACTTAAGGCCTCGCCACACCTGAGACGCGTGGTTATTTCGGATCGTACCTGCCTCTCCATCCAGGAAGTTATGGTCGTACGTGCGGCCAGGTCGTATCGTGGTCGCCAATTTATCTATCCGTTACCCGGAGAGTCATTACAGCACCCTTCCATCCCCATTACAGCACCCTGTGGTCGCCAGGCTACCATTGGGGCTCGTCTAATAAAATAATGCCCAACTGTCTCCACGCATACTTGCCTCCGAGTATGATACTTCAGAGCAGTGGCCTAACCACGGTCAGTATTCATGGTATTGATTGCGAACGGCGCATCAAAGGCCTGGTAAATTAAGTAGAAGGCCAACTGACACGCATAACTCACCACTATTCTCAGTAGATATAGCCGTGATAGCTTACCAATGCCCTCATAATACACTTTATTATGGCCAACTAGGTTATGCTATCACATTACTCATCTGGTAACTAATTTGAGTATTTTCTAGTCAACATTGTCAACCGGTCCCGCCCCCGGTTGACAAGTTCCCTATTGAAAAAACTAGCGAGGCACCAGTGTGATGTCTGCACACCCTCATCTGACTGTCTAGTGGTGTACAATAAATTTGCGACGCCGAAAAAGTGTATGGCCGCCACCGTTAGTAGGTTTTTAAGGTCACGTCAGGAAAATAGAAACAATTGAAAATTCGAATCGAGCTGGTATGAATAGTATAAAAGGCGGCCATTTTGTTTGAATTTCTGGGGTCTATAAACAACATCCAGCTCCCCGTCTAGAAACGGAGTGCCAGACAGGTGCTCCGTCTAAGTATTTTCTAATTATGTAGACTGCTCAAGAAGAGGAAGATGGCTTGCGTCATCAGTAATTGAATACCACCCCCACTCTGTGGAGAGACTATATTTTTGCTTTGCGAAAATAGTTCGCATGATTGTAGGCGAATACAAACAAAGAGCGGCCTACAAACGCTATAATGTAGTTGTCAACGTTCCTGGCAGTGTACTTGAAACGTCCAGTGCGATTCATCGTGTCAATTAGCATATACAAAGGGGGTTTATATGGTCATGTGTAGATTTAATTTTCACCCACTTTGAGTTGTGTCTCGCTAGCGCGATCCACAGCATCAAGTGGGTGAAAAAAAGAATAAAATATGAAATACATGCATGAATATAGATTTAAATACAATGAAGAAAGTAATGAATAAGGCTGATTTGGACAACATATATTTTGTCACCGTGTTTAATGCTGGACACAGCACGTGCCCGTTGAATGCTAAACAAGGGACGCTAGCGAGCAGCTGAGAAGGAACTTGGACGTGCACCATAGAACAGGGTGAGGTCCTTGAGACTAAAAAGTGTCTCTGATATAATAGTGAATGGCGCGACTTGGGGGAGTAAGTATTATGGTGGGGTTGGGGTGGAGGTCTCTTATATGTTCGCCAGAGCACCCTTTTCTAGTTTGTTAATACGTTTCCGAGACAGTCCCATCTGAAAACAATCATTCCACCCGAAAACGGTCAATTTTTGACAAGAAGTGGTTGATATCTCCATGATCCAAACCGTCATTTTAAAAAGTGTATTGTTTGTTATTATGGTTATCTGTTTCTCCAACTAAGACTCCTTGCTCTAACTATTCGCTCCAGTATTAGTCTAGAGAGTGATATGAATAGAAACATTGATTAATAAAATTAAAATGAAACTGAAATACACACCTGCATCTTTTCAAAGTCAAGGCATGGACGATACATCACAGATGAGTCGCGGCTTCCGTCGCTCAGGTGACGCTTGCGTCGCAGCGGTATGCCAGTAGAGGTAGTGAGGTCAGATGCCAATAGGGGTCGTGGTCGCAGCAGTGTACCAGAGCTGTGGCGACGTCTAGGGGTGAGAAGTTTACTGGATGAGATCACCTGGGGAGCAGGCGTGGCATTACTGGTACGCTCTGGCAGAATGGTACGCTCTGTCAGGCTGGTACGCTCCGTCAGGCTGGCACGCTCTGTCAGCTCCATCATCACTGGTTGGTTGCGAGGCTCCTGTACCTCCTCCTCCACCGTGGTTGAGGAGGTGGTCAATGAACACCTGTCAGACTGCCTGGTACCACCAGTTGAGGGTACCACGTCCCCTAACAGTTCACTCACCTCCTCGTCAGAAGCTCCAGAGTGGTCGTCAGGTGGTTTTCTACCCCGTGGTGTACGGCAGGCCGCTGCTGCACCGACCGACCCACCAGAACATTCACTCAGACAGCCATGATGTGTACACGTGTTCAGCAGGCGACTGGGAGCCGAATTGGAGGCCTTCAATTTATTAGTGATAGAAGCTAGAATGGATCCCCCCCTAGTCTGTGTGTCAGGTCTATCAATTGACATGGGTTCATTGTTATTATTATTATTATTACTAAAACTAGACCTAGTGAGAGCGTAAGCGCGATCCGAGTCGGGTTCTGAGCCAGTCATTGAGCTGTTGTCCAGGTCGTAATCTAGTAGGCTGCACTGATCAGTGTCTAAGTTCTCCATGAAAGATTCCTGGTCGCTGCTCAAAGTAGAATCTAGGCTGGTGCGCAGGCGCGAGTTTCGTCCCGCGAAATCTCCCGCCAGGCTAATCTCAATCGGGTGAAATGTGGAATGAGAGGATTCGGCGGACATCGCGGCTCCGACGGGACACGAGCTGCCAAACTTGGTGGTCCAGAAGTTGGCGCCGCCGCCATTCTGCTGATCCAGCCAGCCGGCTGACGCCGTAGACGGGTGTGTCGTCCTGCTCAGGTGCTCAAGCTGATGTATGCGGAACTTCTGCATCGCTGCAACAGAGAACAGATCGTACATTTACTCAATTAGTTTTTAGGAATAATAACCAAGAAAACACAAGGTATTCACATATTCAGCCAATCCTGCATGTTTAATGTTGAGCCAGCGTCTGCTACGCTGGCCCAACATTAAACTAGTATTGGCTCAACGTCTCGTCCTTGCTGTATGTATCTCATGTCAATATGATAGGCTTAGTACTTAGACCATAAAGAATCAGAAACACTTCTTCGATTTCTGGAAAATACATTGAATTACGGGGAAATAAATAAATCTATAGCACTATAATAAGCCAGGATAGCAGAGGTGTCTCACATAACTACGTTTGTTAGTATACTAGTTACAGCCCAGCCATATCAGTTGTAAGGTAATTCCACATTTTTATTGTTGTATCAGCTCCAAAGCCTACCCAAAACAGACCGTTGAAATCAATTAAACAAACAGAAGTTTTTTTTGGTGTATCTGAAATAAACGAGCATTTCAATTTATAATATCCACCATGATCTACTAGTCTGCTGGTGAGCTCTAAGTGGGTAGCAGTGGCTGAAGCCAAGACAGGGCTTAGACATGTGAAAATACTGTTATTACGTGTTTGATATTCGATCTAGGTCGTTTACTATTATGTTAGCCAGTTCTTGTTTGATGTGAAAATAAGTACATAGTTTTTGTACGTTGTCAGTCGTATATTTAGCATTGTGTACGGCGTACTGTCAAATAGCCTTCAGTTCTCACAAGGAAAATAGATTTTGTTTCCTCGAACAGAGGAATCGAACAGAGAGTGTGCCCTCTAGTCATGGTAGTGATCACTGGTGATGTGATGTTGTCATAAATTACCAAGCTTATATGCGTGAGACTCGACAGATTTCATTGTCTGTGAAGTTACAGTTGTGCTCGAGATCAATACTGACGGCCGAAAATGAGTGATTTGAAGATAAATCGGTCCAGTATATCTTTGACGTCTTGGTTTTACCACGCCATTAGCTTCACCCAGAGCTTCACCCACAGCTTCACCCGTCATTTTCAAAATGGCTCAGTATGATAAAGCTAATAGCCGAGATTTATCGATATCCCACAGTCGAAAATATGACAATACAATATTAGAAAATATATGAAATATGCTCGGATGTGCAAACGGGAAGCTCAGACGTAAAGCTTTTCCAAAAAAGTCTTTTTTAATATGAAATGGGCAGTACCCAAGAAGCCCACGGCTTATAAAAGAGTAGGCCTATAAGCCTAGACATTAATAAAAACATATGCCAATCTAACCATTTCAATGTTCAGTTCTTCTTCAAATGTTCTCGTTTGAAGATTGCTTAAAAAGACAAAAAATGGCTATTGTCGTGATTAGCACTTTAACGGTTAATATACATGATAATATATGTAATTTGCAATCTCTGGAGGTTTGGAGCGGGGCAAAAAAACATATCATGGCAATACCGTTTATTTTTTCTTTATGTGTAGCCTGTACTTTTACACAGGGCAACCCTTCAATTGATTCTAAGTGCATAGTATTAGTTATACTTTATGTATATTTTCAAAATAGCCTGTGACTGTACTAAATTAACCGTCTTCTATAATTATTGTACATAATAGTTTTATAACAAATACGTCAGTAAAATACTTTTGATTGTGTCAAAGCTATCTCTCCGTCTGGTAACATACTTCCACTTTTAAAAAAACAAACTCTTTATTGTCTTTATGTCGCCAAAGTATAGATATACACATTATTATGAAAAGTCTCTTTTTTTCTATATTATTATATCCGAAAGCTCTGTTTCAGTCATGTCCTGAGGTTAGATATAACTTTGGTATTGCCATGATTACACATGAATGTACCACAATTAGCTCTCCGGGATGCCTTTGGCTGGATACCACGCATTATCAAAGATTTCCTCGGTATATGCCTGCGTGTGGGGCAAGCTGACCTTTAGCTGGCCCATGTCCAGGCGGCCGCCTACACCAACGTACACAGGGGTCACGTGCACCACTGACCACCAGGATAACACATTGGCACCACAGGGTTGTATCTGCCACTTCGTGAAGTGGCAGATACGACCCTCTGCTGCCAAGGTGACGACACAAAGCAGCTAAGTTCCTTGGTTATAATAAGCTCACATTACCGGGTGCCCACTCACTGGGATGGACATTCCTCTACATAAATTGCCCCTAATCACGGTAAATATACCAAATGTAAACACATTTATAACTACGTTCCACGAAATTACAGGAGAATTTCAACTATATCACTATATCATGTTTATACCATGAAAATAATACAGCGAGCTGTAGGTTCAATATACCGGGTCCTCCACCCATAACAAATATCTGGGGGCAGTGTTTACAGCACAAAGACACGACCTTCCGTATCACAATTTCAGGGTACGTCTACTTTCAGGGTTTCCACCGGGCACACGACGTTGTTGCGACGTTGAATCAACGTCGTTGACGTTGATTCAACGTCGCAACAACGTCGTGTGTCCAGTGGGTTTGGCCTTGAATAAAGCTCTGCCTTCAGCCAGTCGACGACGACGACCAAAGCGACGCTAAATCAGTCACAATTTGTGATATTGGTTGCTACCAGAGAAGTATCTTTGCTACTACTGTACCATGGTACCAACGCATTAGAAAAAAGCCCGCTAGATCGATAAACATCAGACCGACCCCAATCGTCTGTATTTGAACAGTGACTTGGGTGTAATAAACATGATAAAACAGAAATGTAGGCCTACTGTTCCCGGGAACTGTCACGCGTAGGTTTAACCCATGCAACTCTGGTATCTTTTTATATAATCCATGAAGACCAAAGGGTTTTTTCAGTTTGAAATCATCATAAATGTCTCAGTTGGCTCTCTCCAATTTCTTTGAATACCTATGTTATGGGTCTACGGCCATTATAAATATTTTATTTTTTTCAGTGCAGGGACCGTCATAATTTGACGTCTGAGATTCTGACGTATTATAAAGACGGTCCCCTCGCTGACAGTGTTAAGCACGGGTTATTACATTAAATGGTGAGGTATTGGCTTTACGACAACTGCGAGTTGAGATAATGATAATATCCCCAACTCCTCCTCCCAGGAGAGCAATATTTTGGTATGCTGATCATGACCAAGCAACGTGATGAAAACGAAAAGATCGTCCTACATTAACTTGTAATATATGCACAGTGACAAAAGATTATCCAGTTAGGTGTGATACTGTGTGTGGTACATGCACACTCGCCGCGATTCACCTGCTTTAGTAAAATGTGAGGCTCTTTCTTGAATAAAAATGAAATGAATCGGGCTTTAGGCCACGTTTGTGCACATATAGGCTAAACTGGGCCAGGAGAACCTCCTGAGGATGGTGAGATGATTGAGATGACACTGTCCTCCGGACACAGTATTCGAAATTCGAGCCCTGGCGGTCTGAGGCCGAGCACGCTACCTCTCGGTCACGGAGGCTCCCCACAATACTGCCTTTCACACGTGGATGGGGAAGAAACATTTTTGTTTCTTTCAAACCGCCGAGACCGGGAACCGAACCCCGAACTCTGGCGTGAAAGGCAGCGGTGCTAACCACTACCCTAGGGCCCCCGCCCTGTTTCTTGAATAAATCACTGGTTGTAATATCCTACAGCCCCATTGCTCCCGCGGTTTTGGTACGACACATATCGGGCCGACATTGAGCCGGCACCGGGTGTATTCCTGGTGGGAGTACTACTGCATAAATCGTTATCAACGCTGTACGTCATGTACCAAATCTCAATCTGATATCATCAATCTGAGGTGAGTACTTGAAATACTGCAGCCTTCTCCTGCCCAGTGCAGTGTGTGCGGGGGGGGGGGGGGGTAGTATTATACAACAATATCAATGCGGCCAGCAAACCGGAGACGCCGATCCCGTGTCAGTTTAATGTTGGGCCGGCGTCGCAGACGCTGGCCCAACATTAAACCGACACGGGATCGGCGTCCACAATTTGCTGGATGGCGGCCAGCTCGGCAAGGTGGTACTGGCACACTGCCACTAGCCGGTTTCTGACATCATCTATTTTCATGGCGGTTGCTGCCAGAAATATTGTGTCATTTTCTGGTTGCACGTTATTATTGCTTTGTCACCACGGCCATGGCCACGGCCACCGACCTAAATAGCCGTCCAATTTCACGGTGTTCGTGACATCGCGGAGACGGGACCTGTGGTTTTTGAACGACTGGGGGAAAATGTTGACCCCCGACATGATATAGTAAATGAGAGCGGAGACGCCATCAGGGGGGGGGGGGCACCATTCAGTTACCAGAGGGGGGGGCTGGAGTATTTTTTAAATAAATATTTTCAGACTACTATTTCGTGAAATGAATAATTGTCTGAAGGACATGTTGTAAATAAATGTTTAACTATTAAATAAATTTAAAATAAATAATTATATAAGCTTATCAGCAACATCACTTTTAATCTGTTAATGGCCCTTAAAAGATTTTCGTGCTTCCCTTCGCTCGCCATGATTAAATGACCCTTAAATGTGTGAAACCTCGCTTCGCCCGGCAATACTATATGGGCTATAGTTTGGGTTCCCACTTTGTAGACATAATTTGTTTTTCTAAGAAAGTGAAATAAATTTTGTTCTCCACACGCAAACTGAAATAAATAGTTTGCTTGATAATACTGCAGGATTTATTGACATTTTCATTCATTTGAAGCTGCCATTGCTGAATTGCCAGCACCAAATGAATGAAAAATTACAATAATGCTAAACACAAATCTGTTATAATTTACAATATTGGTACTTTTTATTGGATCTTCATATTTATACACCTGAAAATTGTTTTCACTGCGTTTAACCCTTAAAACGCTGAAACATTTTTGTGTAAACCATGGAGACCAAAGGGTTTTTCCAATTTAAAATCATTATAAATGTCTTAGCTAGCTCTTTTATTTTAATACCTATGTGATGGGTCTACGGCCATCATGAATATGTGCAGGCCTACTCTTACAGTGTGGGAATAGCTTTTAGACGTCAGAATCTGACGTCTACAAACGTCAGATTCTGACGTCTAAAGTCGATCCCCGCGCTGTAAGGGGCACTGACACCTTTACAAATGGAATACTAGTATGACTATAGATGATTTATATGTAAATGGTGGTATTGTCAGCCGGTGAGCACGACAGCAGTAGCGATGGTTATTGTTATAGGTAATGACATATTTAGTTATTATGCAGGAAGGTGGTGCGTGTGTGGGGTGTGATGAAAAGATAGTATTGATCTGGACTCGTGCAACAAAGCGAAACAATTTATGTTCTCCAGGAAAGAGTTACTAGTATATGCGATGTACACTGTAGGGCAAAGCCAAAAGGCAGTATCTGCTTACTTTACAAGTAAGCAGAAACTGCCTTTTGTCTTTGCAGAGCAGTATACAGGGAAAAGTTCATCTGAACCTGGTATAAAACCAACGATTTTCAGGTGATTCATCAAAAATAAGGGTGAAAAAAACACACATTCTGGTCTACCTAGTCTAGTGCTGACATCACAGTTACGCGAAGATTGAAAAACATAGTTTATATGGGTTGTTTGGAGGAAACCTTTATCAGGTTTATTGGGTGCTGCTGTCAGAGAATTAATGTATAGCCGGTGTTACTTTCGCGGGTGTCGATAGGCTTAAATTGGCAAAAGTACACCGTATGCCACCAGTGCATATATTATTATCTGGCCTGAACACAAATTATCCGAAATGTATCTCACCTATGTTATACCATGACGTGGTCCGCAATTATTCACGCTATGAATAGATTATCTGAGAATGCATGGTATAGGTCTATTATTATATTTTGTAGCTTCATGAAAATAAAAATTAATATAAACTGAAAAACACCCTTTGTTCTATAGATAATAATATTTATATATGACAGGACAATAATTGCAGCAGAAGCCTCTTCGCAAACACGAGTAACCCAGTCTATGTTGGATTATTGTTGGGTCAACATCTAAGCCGGTAGCCCAGGATTTGAAGCAGCAAATCCTCAAAGTCAGGTTTTTTGCTGAAAAAAAACATGCGGCAGTCAGACTGTGCAGAGCTGTTGATGATCAACGATTTTGGGGCAATGCCAACAACTGGCATCTCGGATGCCAAGTAATACTTTTGTCCTCTGGGAAGAGCTTGAAGAAGAGCTGAAATTCTAGATAAATATCCGCTCTCTTCTCAAGGAATTTATAGGGTCGAGCGTGCAGTGGCCGAGCTGGATGTGGGACTGTAGGGGGGAGTGGCTGACCCGTGAATTTTGTTGGAAAGAGAATTCCACAGAAAAAAATATTGTAAACTACAGCCGCGTGAAAAAAGCTTTGTAGTTTTTCACGCTGACTACCAGTAAAGTTGGAGCTTGTGTGTTCGTCCTCGCTCTGATATTCAGGTTTCAAATAAACAAAATGTTTCTTCCCTGCCCACTTGTAAAGTTTTGTGTTGTGGGGAGTCTGCGCGAGCGAGAGGTAACGCGCTCAGCCCCAGAGCGCCAGGGCTTTTTGTGATTGCCCTCCAGAAATAGACTTCGAAATTTGAGCCCTGGACTCCTCAGATTCATCCCACCAACACCAAGAGGTTCTCCTGGTCCAGATCAGTCTATATGACTAGTGTACATTCATTCATTCACTTTCATAAATGAGAAATACCCGTGTGCCGGGTGGGGGGTTACAAGGGCAAGATCGTAATAGCAAAAATAATTGTCAGAATAAAGGTACCGACAATTACTCAGTATTTTAGAATAATTATAACTACATGTCATTTGCAGCAGCTGCTTACCACGATTACCCACATCGGACAAATACATTTTTTTTCAGGTAGGAAAAATTTAAGCAATATTGAAAATCGAGCCACATGTGGTATGCTACTATTATTATTTACATACCTTCTTGGAGCAACTGTAACTGTACCTCGGGACTCTCTTCGTCAGAAGCAGTACCAGAATCACAATCTTCTACCTGAAAAGATAAAAAAAAAATATATAGAGCCCACCATCAGATCCCTGGTATCAACATATTATTACCACCCTCATTTGAACATACTGTTGTGCTACTTTTTGAAATGTTATATTCATCATACTGTTGTGATACTTTTTGAAATGTTATATTCATTTGACGCCGGCATTTGTATGAATAAATGAATGAATGAATGAATGAATGAATGAATGAATGAATGAATGAATGAATGAATGAATGAATGAATGAATGAATGAATGAATGAAAGGGAAAAAACTAATAAATAACAGTTATAGTGCTTCTAGTTGTGTTGTTGTTGGGGGGGGGGGGTTGCAATAATAATTATTGCAAATTACATCTCCATTGTGAGTCAACCACAGATTTAACTTTAAAGTATAACAAACAGGTATCAGCATAATAGCTCATTCATCAATCATGACCCGCACAGTTGAATTGCTTGAAAAACGACAGTGTGTCATCATAGATATGTTCTGTTATGGCATCAGTTATTATCAGTGAAACACATATTAAACCTTAAAACCCTAAATTAAATCATTTAAATTTTCACCCAATTGAAGTTGTGTCTCGCTACCGCGACCCACAACTTCAAGTGGGTGATAATTTATCATTTTTGCTACATTTGAGATCAAACATTTACAGATCTTGATTTTTAAACATGTTAAACGCCCATTTAATTCTGAAGAACATTTTAATCTGCTAATAAAAGAAATAAAATATAGTCGTGATTAGCGGTGAAAGGGTTAAGAGCTCGTGGTAAGTGTTACCGAAAATGTACTGACGTTCAGCTAGCTGTTCACTTCACTGCCATTTTAAATACTGTAAAATTGCATTAATACACCTTTTTCAATAACAACACGCCACACGGTGAGCAACGCTGAACTGTTTTAATCAGACAACTGTTACACACTTATCAATGACAACACGCCACACAGTGAGCAACTCGGAACTGTTTTAATCAGACAATTGTTCACTGCGCAAACTCGTGCAAGCAGTCTATTGGAGATTTTTTTCTGTTAAGCACAACCTTCCCACGACCTCGATCTACGATTGTGTGTAGTACATTGTAGTATCACATCTATCATGGTTATAACACTGTATACCGTGCCGTGTCCGAATCAAGGAGCGGCTTCAAAGAGACGTCTTGGTAAAATTACCTGCCCATACTAATGGAGAGACTGGCTGATGGAACTGAACAAGTTAAATAATGACTGTAATTACAAAAAACTATGTCGAAAAGACGAATGATAAACGTAAGGTTGTAGGTGGAATCATGGTAAATCATGACATAACAGTCATGCAACATTCCCTGCTCAAAGTTCCAGGACCTGTACTGCAGTGCAAAGTCAAAAGGCAGTAACGGCTCACTTGCAAAGTGAGCAGTTACTGCCTTTTGACTTTGCTCGGCAGTATATGCCGTCATGCACACTAATCTATACATGATTGTACAGTAGCTCCGTGTAATCAGGTAATGGTTGGGCCTGGTCCCGTGTTCTGCCTAACTGAAAATGATAAGTGCTGATTCTCTAGTGTGTACATGATTGTGTCAGTAGCGTTATCGCCAAATAATCAACATTTCCAACCAGGCAGAAACAGTAGCATTGTAGAATAAACATGATAAATATTACGTATATAGCCTATAATTATATAATGCTACTGTATACATGCCCATTTCTTCTGATGGCGAAAATTGATTAATTCCAATTAAAAAAACACACCTTTTTTTTAAATGTTTAAACTGAAGAAATCAATGTGCAGAAACTCAATGCCTGTTTTTTTTTTCAAACTGACATGCCGTTGTGGCTTGTATCATTTTTGTGAACTACCTTTCAGACCTATGTCAACTCTTACAAATATTATTCTAGACATCAATATGCTGACTTCCAACACGCTATGAGTCACACATAGGGATATAACAATTCATCCCCTTGGGGTTAGAAGGTGCTAAACTGCCACTTTGTAAAGTGGCAGTTTAGCACCTTCTAACTCCAAGGGGACGATAATTATACATCATCGTCTTCTGCGATGTGACTCCATTATACATACAATGTGTTTTTGATCGATAGCATGATGAAATTATTTTTCGCTGTCTCTCTCTAATAAACAAGGATCAGTGACCCTCAACATTTCGAGTGTGGTGCTCACAAAAAAACAATATCTTTGTTGAATATGGTATGTATATGCCTGCAGGCCCCATATAAGTATAGAGAGATGGCTGGCTGAGGAGACAAATAAAATGAAATGAATGGGGTTTTATGCCAACTTTGTGCACATGTAGGCTAAACTTGGCCAGGAGAAAGGCTGAGGAGACACGTACGTATTCAACATGTTCAAGACTAGCACACTCAGTCACCATTGTCAGGTAGCATTTCCCCCCACAATGCAATGCGCGGGTGACTATAATCAATCACATGGCGATGCAGACAATAAACTGCGCGTGAACAGTTTGTCTGATTAAAACAGTTCGGCGTTGCTCACTGTGTGGCGTGTTGTCATTGAAAAGTGTGTAACAGTTGTCTGATTAAAACAGTTCGGCGCTGCTCACTGTGTGGCGTGTTGTTATTGAGAAAGGTGTAAAATAGTCATGGCTGTGCACATAGTAACTGTTATGCACCAGATTGCGCTGACCCTATTATTTTAGTTGTATGCCGCTTGTCATGAATCGTTAATTACAATAAAATAGGTTATGCTTCTGTCACCCACCTGATAAAATGTTTAAGTGATAACATGAATAAGTGTAATGTTTGATATCACTTTCAGACCGTGTCCGACCACGATTCAGCTGCTTTATTGTTAAATGGTCTCGTTTCAGCTGATTAAGCTTCAATCTGTTGAAGGTCAACTGACTTAAATTGACATTTTCAGGGTAAAACATTTTCATCGATATTCATGAAATTTGGTTTATCCAGCCAGACGAACAGTGTTGAATTTGGCCAAATTTTCAGATAATAATCCAGTTCATTTTTTTAACAGCACTAGCCGTTCACCCCAGGTTGATTTACTGTTGGCCATTAATTCAACATTGTGTCAACATCTTGTGTTGCTGGGTGGCTCTACTAATTATGGTGTACTCCAGAAAAACGGGTCATTTCTCGAGATCTAGTAAAAAAAACCAAGAGCATTGCAATTTGTGTTTGTGTGGTTGGCTCTACTGAGCCAAACTCTGATTTGATCAATGTTCACATTATCTAGTTTTACTTTTAGTTTGCCTACATGTCGTTCAGCTATTCCAGTTATATCTGGTCTAGATTTTTGTGGTTGCTTTTTGAGCTGAGTCAATATCAGCGGATTCAGGCGCACCTGATCCAGCCGTATCAGGCGCACCTGATCCAGATACGGCGGATCCAGATTCGGTTAATCTGGATTTAGCTACTTATTCAGATATTATAAGCTTATTTGTAGTGATTTGTAATGTAGACATAGAGCTCTCATAATATGTCAATGATGATGGGTGTGGCTTAGGATGATGTCATCATGTGATGTCTCAAAAAACACGAGACGTTGAACCAATGTTGGTTTAATGTTGGGCAGGCTGGCCCAACATTAAACCATTATTGGTTCAACGTTTCGTGTGGGGGGGGGGTGCTGTGCTGACATCAGGGACGTTATTGGATAGTTATCTACACAGTGACAACCCAGCAAACACGACACATTGAAAGTTGGTTTAATGTAGGGCCAGCGTCGCAGACGTGGGGCGCCACATTTCAAATCAATCTTATCATAATATACGTGTCGATCCCGCTATCGATCCGTGCGCGGGATTAATAAACGCATTGAGAAATAACAGGAGTTATAGATACAGTTCCCAAATTATTTGTAGACCGGGTCTAAACGGCCGTATCCTGACAAAAGCCAGAGAGAGGCTAAAGAAACCCCTGCCACCGAGCATAAAACCGTTCTCGACGCAAATCACAAAAAGGCTGGCACCGTGCCAGGAAAAGACGCGGATCGGAGTGCTTCTTTATTCACCACAACAGTATCTGTCGAACAGCATGAACAGGATTTGCCACTGCTGCAAATTCTCCACATAAAAACGAAGCATTTACCTTTCTTCACTCAGGGCCCGGTTTCGCCGACCGAATTCAGTCTGAATTTTGTCCTATATAAATCAACACGTGACCATTAACCCTTTAAGGCCTCACGATGCATTAGAGCATCATTTCACACCTCTGAAAATCCCTTAATTTTCTTACAACTAGGGGTTTTAAAATGCATATTTCCATGAAACTGGTTTACCGATACATGGCAATTTTCATAAATTTTTCACCCACTTCGAGTCGTCTTCATTCACTACAAGTCGAGAATTGCGACAGCAATTCGCGGCTTGTAGTGAGTGAAGATGCCAATGGTAAATTCAGGCTTGAAAGGGTTAAGTCTCAACCAATCAAGACCAATTGGACAGACTTGGGTTTTAGCATCTTCATCTATCCAGTTGTCTGCTACCGGCAGTCTGACGGTCAGACCTGATACGGCAAGATGGGTTTTAGACGAATTGTGAAACCGGGCCCCGGTTTAGCCCCGGTTTACTACACACCTGAATTAGTAAATCGTGCTCTGCATATCTAAAGGCACATAATGCATGGAACACATTACCAGCAAACACACCACATTAACTCAATGCTGATTTAATTAAAGCAGCATGTGCTTGTTGTGCTTCTTCTCCTATATTATGTCAAGGAATATATAATTATAAGACTTATATATCCCTTGATTATATGCCACAAACTACTAGTAGGCTGTTTCAGTCTGGGCTCTCATAAAAAATATAGTGAACCAGCAAACATGAGACGTTGAGCCAATGTTGGGCTAATGTTTTCCCTCACTCAATCACGAGGTGGTCTATAATACACCATTATTACAGTTCGGCTCCATCAACCCTATAACCGCCAAATTATTTAATTTGAATTTTCACCCACTTGAAGTTATGTCTCGCTGACGCGATCCACAACTTCAAGTGAGTGAACATTATTTATATTTGACAAAATGGAGGTCAACTTTTTTCAAATTTTGCTGGTTGATGTCACATTTTATCTTGTGGTACTTAATGGGCTAATAAAAAATGAAAACCCGAATATATGCGACACCGGCGGTTAAAGGGTTAAAGCTTCAGTTGATTCTCAGTTCAGGCAAGACGTTCTTGGTTCAGGCAAAAAGACTGAATTCATTCAGTTTCATGGGTTCTCGTCTCAGCTCTAGGCTATAGCTAGACAACATGAGATCACAGACTCCAGCAGCTCATCTCGACTCCAATAACTCTGGTCGACCCCATCAGCTCTGGTCGATTCGATCAGCCCAGTCTGCCCAGACCGGCTTCATCAGCTCAAATTAATAATATTAGCTTCATCAGCTCAAAATTGTCTTCATCAGCCGGCTGGTTCTGTCAGCGACTACGCATCATGCAATCATGGCAGGCTACGTCAGCGCACTCAGCACCCCCCCCCCCCCCGCCCCCGTTCCATACCAGCAAGCAGTGCACGTTGAGCCAATGATGGGTTGATGTTGGGCTGGCGTCGCACACGGTGGGCCGACATTAACCCAGCATTGGCTGAACAACTCGTGTTCACCGGGATCATTTCATAAATAAATAGGTAGGTTGGCATACACATGATACAGCGCGGCATAATATATTCACGCACATAATTTTCCTGATTAATTCTAATGCATAATAAAATGTTGGCGAAAATCGTGAAAAAAAACTGTCAGATAAGACGCTACGTCTTGAGCAGTTCAGCATACATGGCGATCACTAGACCTGATTAATAATATAAAACAAGTAAAATAATCATCTTGCACAGAGCTTTTTCCAGAAACAACCCGAGGCCTCCCAAAAATGCAATTTCCACTATTATAATAATCAAAGTTGTAAAAAGACGTCACCTGGTCACCTGTTTTATCAAAATCTATCATCATATCGCAATATAACTTCACCTGGTACAACTACCAGACTACGTGCCCACCTTTATTAATACCAGCAATGATTCTAGTATCCTTGATACCAGATAGCAACTCGGGGTGTACCACAAATAGAAGGTGTACTGCAGTGCAAAGGCAAAAGGCAATATCTGCTTGCGTTACAAGTAAGCAGATACTACCTTTTGTCTTTGCAGAGCAGTGTAGGCATACCATGTATGTCAACAAAAAGCGGTTAGATAGCTGTGTAGGCTACATACTGATTGGGTGTGACCGGCTGGGTGAGGCTCGTCACGCTAGATTAACAAATCGTCCCCAGCAGTCAAAGTGTCGTAAGTGCCACTCGAACGAGTGGCACTTACGACACTTTGAATGCTGGAACGATGATAAGTTTCAGGCCATTGGTTATATTGGTTATATATGGTCGCAACTGTCACTGCAATAAGTGGCCCTTACGATGCTTTGACTTTAACATGTTAAAAATACCAATAAAAGTAGGCTATTAAAGGAACTGATGGCAGAATTGATATTTGACCGTATGGCACGGTATATAGATAAGCCCTTACCCCTTTATCTATCACAAAATTTTTATGTAATTAGTTGAAAGGATTGCATAAAATATCACGTTGTAAGCCTGTTTGGATAGTGGCCTACTATGTGCCACTCAAACAATTTGCACTTACAAAGCTATCACTGCTAGAGAACAATATGCCCAGAATTGTATTACTTTCAAATGGAAATATGGAGCCATTCGGCAGCACCACCATTCTCAAAAAATTCTAATAAAATCAGTGATAATAATCACACCGGTTATTTAGAACTGTTAAATTAATTGTGAATTAAATATAACACCCGAAAGTATGCTATATTATGTAGGCCTACTTTTATCAATTGTGATTTAATATTTTTAACAGCAATAGTTGAATATGTTGTGTTATTATTGTATTATAAACATATTTAAATTCGAGCCCGGCAGGAATCGCAAATCTGTAGTTTTAAATAAAACAAAATTCAAATAAATAATTTCTTGTTCAATCAGTTATTCTTCCTTTAACTGTATTAATGTGTCTTTTTAAACCACTATTATCCCTGACTGGTTTTATAAAATTCAGAATTGATCATCTATTCACAGGAATTTGAAAAAAAATAAACTGATCGTGCCCAAATAGGTTTCAGGGGGGGTTGGCACGACCCCTCTATTTTTTTTTTGGGGGGGGGGGGGCTGTAGGCATATCCTATTTCAGCTACCACGATCGGTTTCTGTGATTTTGTCTATCAGCACAAAGTGATGTTGGGGCAGAGCTGTTATTGAATCTCTCACCTAAATTACCAGGTTAATTAGCATGATAGTAGATAGAAGTATATTTCATTTAATTAAAACAAGTGAAAAGTTTAATGGATTTTAGTTGATAGGGCCTATGGTGTCCCATTAATGATCGACATCATTTTCAGAGTTTTTGAGTGTTATGAACTGAATATAACCTCTACATCACAGCTTATTCAGCACATAAATTAGTCTGGACAGTTATAATATTATGTGAATAAGTAGGCCTACCAGTAACGTTAGTTATTATATTTGCCTACCTTTTCAGCCTGGAATGCACAAGGGGTTGGCACTGTCTGATTATTTAGTCCATGAAGCTTCCTGATGAGTTTCATCGTCAAATTTACCCTCGATGTATCCTCTTTGTTGAATTTATATCAGATCACAGGCTTTCAGCTCCTTGAATCAGTATGGTCGCCCAGTTATTCCGGGGTTTGCTTCAGTTCAGCCAGTTTCTGATGATGGTTGCTCCCCGAACGAGCCGCAACAACGTTGACAGCTCCAAAATCATAGCCCCCTTCTCATTATATCGAGCTATTATTCACGTAACACTGCAAATATAAACATAATTTTTATACAGAGTCAAAGTAGGAATGTTACAGTATCATGCATGTGATTGCTGGAGCGATTCATACAATATTTTTAAACAAAGAAACTGTTAATAGAGAAAAAGTAGTATAATATTCCTCTCACCAGATCAGCCTAGCCCCGTTAACCGGCAGTAGGCTGCAGTCTTTATACTGACGGTCGGACGAGTCCATTTCTCTTCAACTGCAGAGTATTCACACACATAGCCCGGCTCCCGTTGCCGGATCAATACACAAATGTACTATTTAAATACAGATTTTTTAGAAATATTATCACGCACGCACATGCAGTGTTATTTCATAATTTTAGTGCGATATGTATTATTGTAATTCAGATCATATTTTCATAGAAATATGCCACAATATCGTCCTGTGCGGATTTCGATTATGGACATGGCAAGGCATACGATTAGTAAGGGGTGTTCAGGTAGGGACACATACTTGAAAAACCGGGTCAGTGGAACATTTAGCCTTACATCATAACATTCATCGTTTGAGAAAGTTTTAAAAATAGATACTGTTTATTTTCGTAATAAACGACGCCTATAAAAAATCAAAATATCGTCATGGGTGAGCAATCTGATGTGATACATAAAATGAATATATGCAGCCACCCCCGCATTGCTGACAGATTGTTTTACCCTGGCAGGTGCCGGTAATAGGGGGTCGTGATTGGTTGGATAGTAGGGCAGGAGTGGGGGGGCTCCTGTGTAACGGTGAGCGGTGATATTGAGTGTAAACATCAGCTGCAGATACACGTGGCTACTTCAAAGCCGGCTTCATGTGTCCACACGTGGTTCCCTGGCAGTGCGCCAACTATCCCTGTCCTCAAACTGAGGGCCACATAAAGGTCAGCCGCTGTGTGCGCCTGCGGCGAAATAGGAAAAAACACATAAACAATTGGCACAAGTAAATTTATATCATAATGAACACTTGATATTCTTCGTGGAGGTGATAAACAATATTACATGTATCAAGTCATTGCTTCAAAATGCCATCATTTTTTAAAACCGGACGTGAATGTGAGCTTATTAATAGACAGATAAATGTGATCTTGCCAGCTAACACGAGAAATTTTCCCAATGTTGTTTTAATGTTGGGCCGACGTCGGAGACGGCGGGCCAAGATTAACCCAGCAATGGGTCAATGTATCGTGTTTGCTATCTTGTTGCACAACAATTGAACCCTTTATGAAAGTGACTTTAGATTCTAACACATAGATCTATCTTATTTGTAAAATGAGTGATATTTGTTTAATTTGAGACCAAACATTTTTTGACACTTTAATACTCAATTCATTCCCAGTTTTAAACTGTGATTTACCCTGCTAATGTTAAAACGACTTAGTTGTAGCATTTAAAGGTCATGGTAGTCATGTTTCCATGTATTTGGTAAACCCTTTGAGTGCTGAATTGTCCTGTGTATATTTCACTCATTCTAAGAGGACAATTTTTGCGAAAAGCTGGGCTTAAAATACAGCAGCTATGATACGTTGGATGCTGATTTAATGTTGGCCCAGCGACGTGCAGGCGGTGGGCCGACATTAAAATATAATTGAGCCAAAATACAAATTTTGGTCGCTATACTTTTCTCGTAGGCCCTATACAGTAAATGTATGTTTGTGACTTTACAGTAAACATAAGTATTAGGCTAGGTGTGAGTAAGTAAAGAAGCATGAGATGTATGGCCTTCTTGTTTATTCTTGTGGAGGTACCGGTATGCGATGTAAAGCACCCTTGAAGTAGGGCTTGGTCCCGTCTTCGGGCTTCCTTCTGTCGCGATATTGCCATGATTGTGCAGATAGCGCGTACGTTAAGCAATATTCACTCACCGGTAACTATGCAGTAGCGGTTAGACCTAGTTTACGCCATTCCAAGGAAAATATATTCTATTTTCCTTGTATATACTAAGCTTCACGACGTTGAACGTTTTGCTCATAAAATATTAATATGAGCTCTCATGATAGTAGGCCAATACGATTACAAGCTGCCGTTCATTTCAAATTGGACAGTTAAGCCCCGATTATGTTCGTTTTTTATTATTTTTATTAGCACATTAAATACCATCGTTTGAACATGTTACAGAGAAAACGTGACATGAAACAGCCAGATTTAAAAATAGTTGGTCTCTATTTTTATCAAATGTGAATAATTTTCACTCAATTGAAGTTATGTATCGCGTCATATGAAGTGTATGAAGTGTACTGGATGCAAATTACAATTAAATAACTTTTAACAGCCTAAGGGTTAAAGCAAGTGAGTCGCTGCGTGAACAGGTCGGCCCCGTTGGTATGTTACTTTAAAGTTTTATACAATATTTAATAAGATCTGAATCATGCGTGGATCGCGTCAGCGAGACACAATTTCAAGTGGGTGAAAATTCAAATTGAATAATTTGGCGGTTAAAGGGTTAAATACCAGCTTTTAAACATGTTAAGCATGAAACGTTACATCAATCAACAAGGTTCTAAAATCATTGACCCCCATTTTGTCAAATCTGAATAGTTTTTACTCACTTGAACTTCAAGTGAGTGAAATTTTCAATTAAATAATAAGGGGTTAATCACTATTTGTCATCAAATAAATCACACACAACTCCATTTACCCATTCATTTCCACGCAACGGGACATGTTTTAATTTTTAAATCGAGAGAGAAGCCAAACTCCGCTAAGTTCGCCATCTGTACGACTTCATATTGCTACATATCACCTGCTGTAAGCGTGCACGTTTTGTTTGCGGTAAGATATAGCTAAATAACCATTGTTTGCCTTTTTTCTGTACAGAGTTGTGTCCATGTTAGGCTATTTTTGGCGACTCGTTTATAGGCCAGAACATAGTGCTTTAGTCCTTGATAGATTTAGGCCCTATATGATTGTGTTCATTTGAAATATATTCATCGAACGTTTTTTCGCCAAGTTATTAAACAGATGTACACCCGAATGTAAATAACCCAGCAAATACAAGACGGTAAATCAACGTTGGTTTAACGTTGGTCCATCGTCTTCGACGTGTGTCGACGTGTGTCAATGATCGCGTGTCGTTATTAAACGTTCTTCAGAAATCGTACAAATATATTTGTGTACATTTATAATGCTCACAATAGAATAGTTTAAAAGTTCAAATTCTGCATTTTCGTTCATCAAATTATATCGCGTTAATACTGCTCATAAAATTATTATAGACTTACAGTAAATAAATAAAGATTGTGTTTTGCATGAAAAACTGAAGTACAGAAGGAACACAACAAAGTGAAAATTGTATGTCAATCATCGATCGATTGATCGATCGATCGATCGATCGATTGATTGATTGATTGATTGATTAATTGATTGATTGATTGATTGATTAATTAATTAATTAATTGATTGATTGATTGATTGATTGATTGATTGATTGATTGATTGATTGATTGATTGATTGATTGATTGATTGATTGATTGATTGATTGATTGATTGATTGATTGATTGATTGATTGATTGATTGATTGATTGATTGATTGATTGATTGATTGATTGATTGATTGATTGATTGATTGATTGATTGATTGATTGAATGATTGATTGATTCATTCATTCATTCATTCATTCATTCATTCATTCATTCATTCATTCATTCATTCATTCATTCATTCCTTCATTCATTCATTCATTCATTTATTTATTCATTCATTCATTCATTCAATTATTCATTCATTCATTCATTCATTCATTCATTCATTCATTCATTCATTCATTCATTCATTCATTCATTCATTCATTCATTCATTCATTCATTCATTCATTCATTCATTCATTCATTCATTTATTCATTCATTCATTCATTCATTCAATTATTCATTCATTCATTCATTCATTCATTCATTCATTCATTCATTCATTCATTCATTCATTCATTCATTCATTCATTCATTCATTCATTCATTCATTCATTCATTCATTCATTCATTCATTCATTCATTCATTCATTCATTCATTCATTCATTCATTCATTCATTCATTCATTCATTCATTCATTCATTCATTCATTCATTTATTCATTCATTCATTCATTCATTCATTCATTTATTCATTCATTCATTCATTCATCCATCCATCAGAAAAAGTGTTCCAGGGCTTTGCAGTTCAGGGTTTCTTGGAGGATTATGTGGGGGAGGGGGGGGGGGGGGTGAGAATGATTGGGCCTCCAGGAAACCTTGCAGCTATTAAAATAGGGTTTTTTGCAATGCACTGCATTTCGATCATTGACTTAATAGAGGATTGCAAAAAAAAGAACTGGGAATTATTACTGGGTCAAAAACAGAACATTTCAGAACTGGCTGCGTCATCATTAAAACATAACAATATTCGACGATATTAAAGATGATTACGTCCGTCACATCTTTTTCTTCCTAATTAAACAATCAACATTGGCTCACAGGGTGTTATTGTACATAATGTAAAAACGTGGATTTCGTCCTTCCGGGAAAAATCGCCCTAAATTCATTTTGTACCGAAAATTAAGGAGAATTCCAACAAAGATTATGCTGCTGTTATTACTAGCTACCGCTCCAACTTGGAATTCATTTATATTCTTAGAATACAAGGATATAGATGAATTTTCTATAATCTTGCCTATGACTTCCAAGAAGAGAATAAAGAAATAGTGTTTTTCTTATTATGTGCATTTAATCATATTCAATTAGTGTTTTTTTAGTGACTAATGACAGAAAATAGTTGAAATAGTTGCATTGTAGGCCCTATGTCCTTTGTATCTTTTCCCATGTTGCAGCAGAATCTGATATTACACATAATTACCCAGTGATTTTTACATCACGAGTCGAAGAACCCTCAATTAGTTTGTTATCATATATTGTCTTCAGTAAATTTAGCAATTTTAGTGATTTGATTTTTACACAAAATTATACTAAATATAAGTTATTTCATTCTTCACGTTTTATATTATGGCCTAGGTAATTGTTATTCTTCGGATAGGAGCATTCAGTTGGTGATTACATCTTGACTGGGAGTATTCATAAAAAATCATTGCAAAGTTCACATAGCCTATTGTCAAGTTTTCGTTGTCTGATATCACAAGCCTTTACTATACCAATAAATGTACAATATAACCGTGCACCTTTCATTTAGACTCTTGTCAAGTGCTACCGTTTATCACTTTTTGTATCAATAATAGTCAATTCTGCGTAATACACTATTGAAAGTGGCAACATAAGGCAGAAATACACATCGTTATTCATTGTTGTTGGCCGGTATCCTTCAAATGGCAGTTTGCCAACAGACCACGTGTTTTGCACTAGCCATGTGCGTGGTTTGTTTACTAATATATTTACTACAGCCAATGAGAGCAGCCGTGCGTACTACGACCCTCATGAATGAGTGGTATAGCTTACTATAGACAGATAATAGGGGAGGACGGTTGTAGTGGCGTGAGGTCAATCCTTCTATATTTAGAAATACAGCATAAAATCAATATTTTAAAGTCACTCTAATAAATAGTTCATAAAACGTCAAGTCATAGATATTTAATTTCTTTATTTTATCAGAAAGTCTGTAAGTTAATTTTATTAGCTAAGGGCTCTAACACCTACGGTTTCTTATCCTATCGGGAACGTCCGTAACAGGGTCGGGGAAACCTCATTCATTTAGATCCGGTCCGTGAGATTTTCTAAACATAAGGCGATTAAATCAATTAATAGTCCCCATATTTAATAGAATTTTTAATCAAAAATACTCAATTATGTATTTTAATGTTTTGTTTGCTCGACAGCTTCCAATACCAGGCGTTGTTAACGTTTTTATACGTGTGAATTTAGTGACCTCTTTCGCAACCAGTTCAAGGTTCATCCAGAAATTGGGTCCCTGTCGGCTCCCTTTGTTCTTCAGAACTAATATTACAAATTTATTTAATGTCAAGCATATTTACCTTGATAATGTGCATGTATTTAGATATATTTTTTGTTAAGAAGTTTGAATAATAATGCACGTTTATTATTTTGCAGTCTGCATTGAGACATATTTTGGACGTGTGGCGAGGGGATTCTGGGCCGGATTCCAACAGTTGCCGACAGAGTGATTGCCAAATCGTGCAAGCGATATTTTATATGCTCCAAAATTTCACTTTTTGGATGAAACTACGTAACATAAACATAAATGTTGCTGTCGATTACAAAGTGGTAACAATAAAGATTGCAAAGGAGGCAGAAAAATATTCAAAAGCATGGCTAGCGACCAAAATATAGGCTGGGATGAAGCCAGCTCTGCCATTGTCATTCCATCAGCTGAGAGCCAAGCTTCACATTGTGTGGAGACTGGTACTGGTAGAGCCGTCTCATTTGACGGTTTGGTGAGTCGAGATCACTGATCATACAGTGACTGAGTGATAATGATTTGTGACAATCATTAATGACAGACATTTATTAACAATTCTGTGATATTTTGAGTTAACTAGAGTATGTTTTCTTCATTATATAGACATAAAATATTTAGTCAATTGGCACCGCAATTTTTTTTTTCAGTCAATAAATTTAATTATAAAATTGATTATTTTCAACCTTGAGAATGGGAGTTGGCATTGAACTTGAGTTTAACTTTAAGTGGGCTAGTCTGATCTACATTAGATAATTACTGCCTATTGGAAAGTTTGTATTCAATCACAGATTGCCAGTCCAAACTCAGATTTAAAAAGAAATTATAGAGCCTAGGTCTACATTTATTATTTATGGAAACTTTAGCATATCTACATTTGTACGGAAGCTCATTAGCTTTTGACATGTTAGAGTTAGTTGAGTATGGTATTCAACTCACCTGCTGAGCACAGCGCGGTCAGAGGTATCGTGAGTAGGCAGCTGAAAATATTTAGGCCTACAGCTTATTGAATATGCCAATGCCATAATCGGCATTTTCAATAGGCAAACCAATATGTGGCTATGCCATACTTGCCAATCTTTTGATTTAAAAAATCAGTAGGTTTTGCCCTGGCCCGCATCCCCGGGTGCGCTGAAGGCCCCGGGTGCGCTGACGGCGTGCCCTGCCTGTTATGGGGGCCCGGTGGCATGCCCCCCCTGACAGTTTTCAAAATACATGTGCTCTATGTGCCAATTCCCGCATTCTGGCCACAGTTTCACCATTTATTTTGGGTGCCAGGTGGTTGCTGATAGTATCAGATAATAGCCATGGTAGATTTACAAGTGTTTTTATTTTTATGAGCTGATAATTTGAAATGCGGTAGGATAGGCCTATGAAATCGATAGGCGGTGGATAGGCTGTGAAATCGGTAGCCTACCGCCGGATTCGCCAGGTTCGGCAGGTATGCTTTGCATGTTTTCGGAATAGTCCTAGACCAGTAGCCTACAGCCAATGTGTTACGGGTTAGCAAGAATTCCATATCTGAACCAAAAGATGAAGTTCCGCCTGCGATTTAACCCTTATTAACGCCCTCGAAATACATTTTACTTGGGTTCTGAAGTCTAACTTAGTGAGCATTTATGAATCCACTCACCTGATTTTGAAACATTAGAACTATCAATTATTTATCGTGTGAGAGCATTTTTAAAACACCATTTTAACCATTTGTGATGATGTGAGTTTCGGTACCTCGCATACATATGATCCAGTAATAAAAATAGTTATCAATATAAAAAGATCATTCAGAATGTGAGCAATATCTCAAGTGGATCCAACCACGTCATAAATACAAATTACCATCCTATCTGCACAACAGGATTGTGATACATGTGAATCCAACGACGTCATAAACATAGATGTTCAAAACACAGTGTTAGACAGGATTGGGCTTACAGGGTGTGTAAAAAAATTTCAGGGTGTGTAACAGGGTGTGTAACAGGGTCCCTTCACTATAAGAAGGAGAGTTTTGACAGGGCGTGTTGCGATGGTTTTGGGCGTGCAAAACACGCCTCTCTAGCTAACACAGTGGTTCAAAACGGTCAAGTTCTGAAATATCTCGAACGTAGATCCTCATAGTCATAGGCCTAAGAAATTGTATGCATGACTATCTTGAACTTGATGGATTCTAGTGATGTTGCCCCCAAGAAAGCTTAATGAGTATTAGTAGCTTATAGCATCCGTTAATAATAACAAGTTGAGAATTGCGACAGCAATTCACAGCTTTTAGCAGTTGAAGATTACATGGCAGTAGTGCCAAGTTGAGATTAACAATGAGTGAGAGTCCCACTCCCATTCATGAGGGGTACCGGGTATTAAAATAGGGAGGATGGACGTGGCAGCCGGCCACAAGAGTGCCGGGGGGGGGGGGGAGCCCAAGAGGGGGTATCACCAGGGGTATTTAAAATTTTACCACAGCAAAAGGTGGCCTCTGGCGACTTATTTCCATGATTTTTAGTATGAAAGAATGATTCTCAAATTAATCGTGAGTAGGTTGGCAAAGGCTGGAGAATCGTGAGAGGCCAATTTTTGGTCAGAAAATGAGAGAACTCTCGCCCAAACTCTCGCAGCATGGTCAACGTACACAGGAGTGGGGTCTACCGTTTACTTACATATTTTGATTCCGTGTAGCATAACGAAAAGCATAACAGAAAACATAAGCTTTCGCTCCAGAAAATGTCAATGTTCCTGTTCGACTTTTTTATCTCAATTTTAGACTGCAATTGAAAAAAACACGGAATCAGTCCGTTTACAAAAAAATAGGCTAAATTTGTGAACTCTTGTTTATATTATAATAATGAGACATTTTATAGGGGTATATGGATACTCACCCATGCAGGCTTATTAAGAGTTATCAGATAAAATTTGTAAACGGGGCTCTCTGTTTGTTTTATGTGAAAAATAATCGGCAGCAAGTACATCTATTTGAACACGGTCTAATATTTGGATATCCTGAAAAATCCTTGACCATCAACTTGTTTTTACATGTTTTTTTAACAATACGGACGTTGAGACAATCTGAATTAATATTTGTGACCCATCTGTACATAACGACTCTCATGTCGGAAAAATACAATATGGGGTTTATGGTATCATTGGATAGCACAGAGCCGGAGCTTTAATTGACACCAAGAACATTAAATTATGTTGATCGGGAGCTGAGTTATGATCATTAAGGCTCCCCCCCCTACCAAGGGGACCCCCTACCAGGGGGAGGCTTTTTGTTTTTGTACGGTTCGCCGGCGGCGGGACGCCTCCTCTCATCCATACCATGTCACCCTGATATCTACAAAACCGCTTTTTCAATTCATTTGGTGTTCAACATAGTGGATACAAGTATTAATTCCTAGGCTGCATCAATTTTTCAGAAAGTTCGGGAAAATATTCGAGTCATGATGGCCATCTTTAATCTTTTTTCGTCAAATTAGGACCTTGTCACCCTGATTACTTCCAAGCCTCTTATCCGATATACTCAATATTCAAAATACTGCATAGTACTTATTAATTCCTAGCCTGCATCAATTTTTCAGAAAGTTCGGAAGAATATCTGGGTCATGGCGGCCATCTTTAATCTTTTCTCATCAAATTAGGACCTTGTCACCCTGATAACTTAAAAGCTGCTTATTCGTTCTTCTCAATATTCAACATACTGCATAGTAGTAATAATTCCGAGCCTGCATCAATTTTTCAGAAAGTTCAGGAAAATATCTTGGTCATGGCGGCCATCTTTAATCGTTTTTCGTCAAATTAGACGCCCTGATAACTTTAACCGCTTATCCGATACACTCAATATTCAAGGTACTGCTTGCTAGTATTAATTCCTAGACTGCATTAATTTTTCAGAAAGTTCGGGAGAATATCCGGGTCATGGCGGCCATCTTTAATCTTTTTTTGTCAAATTAGAACTTTGTCACCCTGATATCTACAAAACTGCTTTTTCGATTCACTTTGTGTTCAACTACTTAATGCAAGTATTAATTCCTAGGCTGCATCAATTTTTCAGAAAGTTCGGGAAAATATTTGGGTCATCTCGGCCATCTTTATTCAGGGGTAGAATTAAACGTTGGGGGCAAGCCAATCCACAGGACTGGCAAGTCAAAAAACTGTCATTCCTGAGTAAAAACAGTCATTCCTAGAAATGGCCTTTGTCCTAGGATGGCCTAAAATTTGCCAGTTCATCGGAATGGCTAGTAAAATTTTTTGCCATTCCTGCACATCTTTTGGCACTTACCGGACTGGAGGAATGGCCTTATTTCGAGCCCTGCTCAATATTCAAAATACTACATGGTAGTATTAATTCCTAGCCTGCATCGAGTTTGAAAGAATATCTGGGTCATGGCGACCATCTTTAATCTTTTTTCTTCAAATTAGGAACTTGTCACCCTGATAACTCCAAAGCCGCTTATCCGATATACTCAATATTCAACATACTGCATAGCAGTATTAATTTCTAGACTGCATCACTTTTGCAAAAAGTTCTGGAAAATATCCTGGTCTTGGCAGCCTTCTTTTTTAATCTTTTGCAGTCAAAATAGAACCTAGTCAGCCTAAAGCTGCTAGCCTCTGCCTCATAATATTACTTGATAATTACATGTACAAATTGATTATCTAGTAAAATTATATTTAATGTATAACTTTTATTTGAAAAGTGCGAGGGGGAGAGCCTTAATTCTTGGGTGTTTTACATGGTAAACACTTACTTCTAGTTTTAGTTATGCGGATGGGTCAATATTTCAAAAAAAAAAAAGGAGAAAATTGGCTTCAAAGTCATGGCAAAAATTTCATTGAAAGTTCTTCATGTCCAAATAGGATTTTTCGGCCGAACCTGAAAATTTTGTATGTAGTTTTTAACAATTGATTTTTATAGCCCAGGATGTTTACTTTCCGAATCTGCTGGGTGGACTTCGAGTGTTTTTAAAAAATGGGTAAAATAAAAAAAATCTGACTAATATGACTAATTTGACTAATATTGGGGTGTAGACCCATTTCTGGCCTTAAAATAATTATTCTAGGCTTTAAAGCATCACAATTTGTCAAAAAACAAAATTCCTTATTATTAGCCCATATTATGCATATTGCCCATTTTCTCAACTTGTACGGAGCCGACATGCGACTCATCTCGTGCAGATGGGTCACATAAATTTGGCCAGCATTGCAGGGGTTGTCCAACCTTATTACAGCATTGGGTTAACATATATATATATAACATAACCAAATATTGACAATTAATGCCGTTTTACAGTTGGTCCACAGTCTGCAACGTAACGTATTTCTAGGTATAATAGCCTAGATAGAGTCAGAGTAGAGTATAATAGCCTAGATAGAATCAGGGGTTGTAAAACCTTATTACAGCATTGGGTTAACATATATATATATAACATAACCAAATATTGACAATTAATGCCGTTTAACAGTTGGTCCACAGTCTGCAACGTAACGTATTTAGGTATAATAGCCTAGATAGAGTTAATTGGCTGGGAAAATAATTTCTTGCAGTAGCATAGTTTTAATTCTTCTTTAGGCCTAGAGGCCCTATTTCGTGATCTTCACAGTTTGTTACATCCCTCGAGTTGATTAAAACTTGAAGGCCTATCAAGTAGACATTTCATTCATGTGAAAAAATAGTCTATACATGTACCTTCAAACAAATTCTTTAATCAAAAAGTCAAGAGTGAAAATGAGGAAAATGACACTTAGGTCTAAAAGGTATCTATAGAAGCCTGTGTCTTCCCTGAAAACACAAAACCTCCACCCGATGTTGGGTAAGCGTTGCCCCACCATTGACGTTGGCCTACTAGTACTATTACCCAACATTGGGTAGCGGTAGCGAGTTTGCAGGATAATTCTTTAGCATTTGTTCAATGTTGCTCCTTGGTGCACAATTTTGAGGCATATCTGCTTGAACTTCCCAAAGTTTTAAATGTGTAGGACACACTGATTAACTGCACTTGTGTGGCTTGTTTAGCCGTGCTCTGGTTTTCCTGATTGAAAACAGGTTAAGTGTACAGAATATAGAAAATAAAAATGAGAAAAAAACTGTTTCAACCTCAATGTGTCCTCATACTGAAGTACTATTAATTTTTGCTGACATTATTAGCAAAAATTAATGGTTCAGTGTTAGGACTCGTTGAAGTTGGCAGTCCCTGACTCCCTCATTTTTAGCCTGCCTTTTAATTTAAAAAGGTGGGTTGATACTATTGAAGTTTAATGTCGTCGGTGTTGGCATTAACATTTGCTTGTGTGCACAATAACTTCAATAAGTTTTTCATGTATCTTGCTCCAGTTTACGCTGCATGTTGCTAATAACAATTTCCATAATGACGGCTGGCTATTGTCGATTGCACTCTTGCTGAGAGATACTCGATCCTTCTGTCACTCTCAAAATTTGGTAAAAAATCGTGCACTGCTCCTGAACTAGTTTCATTTTGTTCAACCGTTAACCCAGCATTGGCTCAACGTAGCCCTATCGATAATTTTTTTTTTAAATTAATAATCAAATCGAGGGTCATGAGTCGAGGGGGGTTTTAGACACCCTAAAATTGGGGGAAAATTCTGACGTCTAAAGGCGATTCCTGCAAAAAAAAATGTTGACTATTTATAATGGCCGTAGGTCCATGTAGGTACTTGAAGCGGAAAAAACTAACTAAGACACTTATGATGATTTCAAACTGATAAAAAACCTTTGATCTCCAGGGATACAGAAATATTTCAGCTTGCAAGGGTTAAGGTTTTTTTGAGGCGAACATTAAAGTTTTCTGGAGGTGAACATTAAGGTTTTCTGGGGTGAACATTAAGGTTTTCCGGGGCAAATATGAGGTTTTCTGGGGAAAACATTTGGATTTCTAGGGCAAACAGCACTTAAGGTTTTCTGGGACGAACATTAAGATTTTATGCAGTGAAAATTAAGCTTTTATCGGGCAAATGGGAAACAAAGTTTTTAACTTACTGCTAACACTAGTTTTCAATAGTGTTTCCATTAAAATTATACAAGAATGAGAGAATGTCCAAATTGAGCTTTCATAAACTTCACCGCTAAATTTATTTTTTTCAATTGCTGCAATAGGTTGCTAGATTGCATCTCAGACCATCCGTGAAAAAAAATCCTCTGGCCTTGCTTCCGGGGTACGGTAAGTCTACAATTTTGTAAGCCCAATGTTGGCATCTCTGAGTGACACTTTGGAATGGAATCAAATGTATTTTTATAATGTTTGCCTCAAATTAAAATAAATGTGCAGGCTCTAGAGATAGATGTAGATAGGCCTACCCAATCTTGAATTGCACCAATGTTATTTTAAATGTTAAAAATGGGACCCTGAGAGTATTTTTCATCCCCTTAAAATGTGTGCGACTCATCATGACATGACTGTGTGGGCCGTACTTAACACACTACAGCTATTTGAAACGGCTGAAACTGCAGTGTAACGGGACAAAATGGCAGCGTAAAGACAAAAACTGCAGCGTACCTTGCAGCTGTAGCATCATAACGGCCCGGTGCACTGAAAACAGGGGCCCGTTTCAACATCGTTCTCGCTCAGATATAGCTCATTTGCATATGAGGATCGTTGAGATTAAACGAGTGGGTCAGAGTGCTCATAACCTCCCTATACATGTGCTAAAGAGGGAGTCAAACGAGGAAAGTCAACAAGTTTTTTTTATTTTCGTAAGCGGCAGGAATTAGGTCATGAGAAATCTGGATATTAACGTACCAAAAACGCGTCCCAGTGTCGAGAACACTGAGACACGGCAGGAACGGAAATAATGCGATTCTTTGAAAAAGAATGTTTTGAAATAAATCTTTACATTTAGAATACAGTATGAAAAATGTTTATTTTGTATTCATGTGGCCACGCTGTTGCCTTATTATGTGAATTACATATATATTGACCACCAATAATATTTGTTGTGTTCGATAAGACAGGTTTAAAAAATGAAATTAAATAAATAGGGTTTAGGTCACCTTTGTCATGTTTGTGCACATATACTGATATAGGCTAAACTGGGCCAACTTTAGAACCTCCTGAGGATGGTGAGATGAATGAGATGACACTGCCCTCCAGACACAGAATTCGAAATTCGAGCTCTGGCGATCTAAGACCGAGCTCTCTACCTTTCGGTAACGGTGGCTCCCTACAATATTGAATATTTATGAGTGAGCGTGGGAGACTTTGATTTTGTTACCTTGAAACTTGAATGCCAGAGCCGGTGATCTCTGACTTTCCAAGCAGACAGTTTTAAACACTGACCAGGGACCCCCGTTTAGAAGCACACTTCTTTTTCTACTATTTTGCAGACAATTACATTCTGAAAATTTATGTGGACAACTCAAATCTAGTATTTAAGGAGCTTGTCTAAAATCCTTATTCCGGACCCTGTCACATATATATCCAACTTACCAGTAACCCAGTGAGCACAAAGCATTTGTATGACATTTGTACAATGTTGGACCAATGTCAAAGACGTTGGGCCTACCCAGTAAACACAAAACTTGATTTCAAGTCGGCTTAGCTGTCATCTACAACATCAGTATTTTGTATTCATGTGGCCGCGATGTTTTTTATTCACGGACCCTGAGACAAAATTACAACCCAGGTACATGTAAATATCCCCCAAATTTTTTTTGGAAAAAATTGTTTTTTTTCTGATTGCATTCTGAGGCAATTTGGGACTGAAATCAGTTTTGGGTTCTTTTAGCTTCTGGACGATCACCGTCCCGCCGGGCCGTTGCTAGGGTGTCAGTTACAGACCCTGGATACAAATTATCAGTGTCGAGTCTGCTGGTCTGCTTTAAATCTTTCACTGGCTTTATTACATGAATTACATGTATAGTGAATAACGATATACTGTATATATATATATATATATATTATATTGTGTTTGATAAAACAGGTTTAGAAGCACACATTTCTTTTTCTGCTTTTTTGCTCACAATGACGTTCTGAAAAGTTACACTCTTGAAACTGTTTTCCCACCCTGGCTACAGCACCTTTTCAAGCAGTAATGTAATCTTCTAGTGTGAGATTGGTCATACTTTTGAATAAATAAATTATTATTTACATTATAGTGGTGGAAATTAAGGGATGCCCTTGTGCCCGGGGCATTCATGTAAATGTGGGTTGCTCAATTATACAAGATCATTCCACCGATGTCAGAGCCTTTTCAAATTTGCCAGGTGGCACTGAAAATAACGCATTAACCTAGGGTACAACTCTAGGGTACCGTGTACTACATGTTGCATCATATCAAGTGTTGTCCCCTATAACATACATACATGTACATCCATAGGTGAATTGTAATCTAGATATATCATTGCCCACACCTATTCTGAGCTGTGACCATGCAACCAATTTTAAAACCCCCAATACTACTGAACTAGGTGTGGAAAAAAGAGGCACCCAAGCAGACACAATAAATTGTTCCAGTGATAGTCAGTGTTGGCCCACGGTCTAAGACGCTGACCCAATATTGCCTTGTGTCTGCTCTGACTCGCTCACGATTATAACATTTACCAGGCCCATGTGTCAAAGTCTGATATGAATTTTAATAAGAAAAAAGGTGGGATTTTGCAATAATTTCATTTGGTCTACAGAATGATCATTGAAAATAGTCACAGTTAGACTTTGCAAGATATGCACATACCTATAGATACTGATCTGCAAAGGCAAAAGGCATAGATCTGCTTACTTGTATCGGCTTTGCATGGCAGTATCAGGACTTACAAATTTGTGAAAATTTCACCTGTCCACTGATCAGAGGGCTCTGAAAATGTACTTGCTTAGGCAAAAAATGATCTGCCCAACAATTAGGTAATACCTTATGTAGACCTACTATTACGAAAGTTTAAATATAGGGAATACCTGGAGTTCTATACACACGGCCCAACAGGGCTGCTAGATGGCAGATTTGCTCTGCCCTGTTAACAAATTGGACTGTTCCAGGTTGTCAGGCATGCCATTTTGTAAGCCCTGAGTATAGGGGTGAGATGTAGCTGAAGTCGTTTGAAGGTCATCATCAGCCCGCCCAACAAGCTGACTTTTAGAAAAACATGCCGAGCATCAGCTTTCCCGGCTGTACATGGCTAAACACTAACTGCTTTGATCGGGCAATTTTTAGCTCCCGCCGTCACCGTAGGTGAGCGAAGGGAGCTATGGATTCTACCTCCGTTTTTTTTTGGCCTCTTCTTTTGCCTATAACTTTGTGAGAAAATAAGCTAGGATAACAATTTTTGGTATGTGGGTTACTTCCAGGTGGCTAATGGACGGGTTAAAATATTTTTAATCTGAATTCAATATGCAAGGTTGCAGAGGAGAAAATGATGATGTGACGGCGTTGGGCCGTTGGGCCGTTGGGCCGTTGGGCCGTTGGGCCGTTGGGCCGTTGGGCCGTCCGTAAACAATTCGTTTCCGGAGCATATCTCTGAAAGTACTTGTCCGATTGTCTTCAAATTTTACACACAACACCCCTAGGGGGTCTAGTTGTGCCTTTTGGGGTATTTGAACTTTGACCTACTTCTGGTTCAGAACTATGACCTATTTAGACGTTTTGACGCGCACTTCGTTTCCGGAGCAGATCTCGAAAAGTACTGGGCCGATGACAGTCATATTGCACATACATGTTCTCTAAGGTCCCAAGTTGTGCCTTTTCAGGTTTTTGGACCTTGACCTGGAAGTTGACCCAGCACTTTGACCTAATTTATAACATCGGTAAATCCGACTGAAAGATTTTGCGGAATATCATGAAAACCGCTCAAGATAGCTACACCATTACTATAAAACAAATTGTGAGGTTCCAGGAGAGGATGCATCTTGAAAAATTTCAAGTTGATAAAATAAAAAATGGCCGCCTATCGGCCATTATTCACCTCGACAGGCCTGATATTGCGGAATATCATGAACACCGCTCAAGATAGCTACACCATTAATAACAAATAAATTGTAAGGTTTCAGGAGAGGATGCATCTTGAAAAATTTCAAGTTGATAAAATTCAAAATGGCCGCCTATCGGCCATTATTCACCTCGACAGGCCTGATATTGTGGAATATCATGAAAACTGCTCAAGATATCTACACCATTACTATAAAACAAATTGTAAGGTTTCAGGAGAGGATGCATTTTGAAAAAATTCATTTTGTCCAAGTTCAAAATGGCCGCCAATCGGCCATTATTCACTTTCACATGGCCGTTATTTGGTAAACCGTGCTAGATGGCTAGACCATTACTATAAAACAAAATGTGTGATTTCAGGAGAGGATGCATCTTGAAAAAATTTGACTCGATAAAATTCAAAATGGCCGCTTATCGGCCATTATTCACTTTCACATGGCCGATATTTGGTCAACCGTGCTAGATGGCTGGACCATTACTATAAATCGAAATGTGAGATTTCAGATGAGGATGCATCTTGAAAAAGTTTGACTTGATCAAATTTAAAATGGTCGCCTTTTCGGCCATTATTCATTTTCACATGGCTGATATTTGGTAAACCGTGCTAGATGGCTAGACCATTACCTGATTACTATAAAACAAAGTGTGAGTTTTCGGGGGAGGATGCACCCTGAAAAATTTTTAACTTACGAATTCAAAATGGCCGACAATCAGCATTATTTACCTCGATAGGCCTGATATCAGGTAAACCGTGCTAGATAGCTAGACCATTACTATAAAACAAAATGTGACGTTTCGAGAGAGGATGCCTTTCAAAAACTTTTGACTCAATCGAATTCAAAATGGCCGCCTATCGCCACTATTTACTTTCACATTGCTGATATTTGGTAAACTGTGTTAGATAGCTGGACTATTACTATAAAACAAAATGTGAGATTACAAGAGAGGATGCATCTTGAAAAAAAATGACTAGATCAAATTCAAAATGGCCGCCTATCGGCCTTTATTCACTTTCACATAGCCGTTTTTTGGTAAACCGTGCTAGATGGCTAGACCATTACTATAGAATGAAATGTGAGATTTCAGCTGGGGATGCATCTTGGAAAATTTCGACTTGATCAAATTCAAAATGGTCGCCTTTAGGCCATTATTCACTTCCACATGGCCGATATTTGGTAAACCGTGCTAGATAGCTAGACGATTACTATAGAATGAAATGTGAGATTTCAGCTGAGGATGCATCTTGAACAATTCTGACTCGATCAAATTCAAAATGGCCCCCTATCGGCCATTATTTACTTTCACATGCACAATATTTTGCAAACTGTGTTAGATGTTAGTCCATTACTATAAAACAAAATTTGAGGTTTCGGGGGAGGATGCACCCTAAGTTTTTGACTAATTTATATCGAACTCAAAATGACCGTTAATCAGCTATTAGTTACCTCGATTGGCCTGATATCGGGTAAACCGTGCCAGATAGGTAGACCATTACTGGGATACTGATTAGGATCATTAATTTCAATGGAGGTTTGCAATCTCTGACAGACTGTTTAGTTCTTATCTTACTCTTAGACTGGGCTTCTTAGACCTAGTTGTCTTGCGTCTTGTTGACCTAGCTTAGGACAACATTAAAAACCCTACACAAAATTGCTTAAATCAATTTCTAATTCGTCGCGGGAGCTCCTGGACTTATGTAGTCTTGTTTTTTTGTGTTCTAATGTGCCTCCCCCAATTTATCACTCAACTGAACTACATGTATACCAGTGCCATAATATTATAATCAGTATCATTGTGACTGGCAGCATGGAGATTAGGAGAGTTGCAACTTGCCCAAAATGCTTTCATCGAGCACGTCTGTACCGGGGTCATAAACATATCGCATTACAATGAGAGAGGGGAGGAGGGCGGGACACCATGATCCAGAATTTTCACAGTGGTTGCGAGATTGCGGCGCCAAACATCCCAGCAAAATCTCAGCAATGTTCATTGAATGCCGGGCCATCGTCGACCACTGTGTTCTAACATTAAACCAGCATTGGGTAGTATATCATGCTGACTGGCATTGTTGTTGTATTATTCCTTACAAATTTCTTACGATTTTTAACCTGTTACCAGGCCTACTGTCGCAATAGTCAAACCTGATAACTTCGGTTGAATGCTAAAGGTGGAAACATCCAGGATGTGCATGCGCTCTTGATTACTTTATTTTAATTAGTTATGATGCATATTTTAAATATCCTGTGCCCGTTTAGGTATACAATGGCAAGTTCAATTTTTATGTGAAATTATTATTGAATTAAACCAGCAATAATCTAATTATAATAAAAAATAAATATCAACCGGCGCTAACAGTTATATCATGTTGCCAGCATTGATACACCACCGCCAGATGTAATTCGGGCACAGAGGGCTTGACCAATGGGGGTGGGTATAAACATATGCTCAGGGTAAAAAGAGAGGACATGGTTGAGCTTAGCTGTCAATTATACTAAATGCAACAGAATCGCGGAAAATCTACCGATTTCGTCACTTCAAAAACTAAGTTGAAGCTGCAGCCATTTTCTCTCACGTGGTGTCGATTAATCATGTCAACAGCCGTGCTTTGTTTTTCTAAATCATGTGTTAAATATGCAGAATAAACAAATTTACTCACCAGGATAAGGGTTAAATTATGCAACTTGAAGCACTTACTCGGACCATGTTTTTAATTTTTTTAATCCCTCACCCGAAATCAGCTGCTCCAGGCAATCGTGCAACTGTTAGTGCCGAGCCAGGGACAACTCTATTCTACTCTGCAATGCTAAAAGGCAGTATGCTTACTTGTAAAGTGAGCAGATACTGCCTTTTGGCTTTGCATGGCAGTCTAGCTCCTGCTGATCATAATATTTACATCAAATGATATTTCAAATTTCATGTGCAAATTTTCACAATTTTCTGATTCAGGGGCTTTTTGCTAAATCTTTTAACATTGGCGAATTTCACAATTTAATAAGGCTATTTTTTGAATGATTTCTAATTATTGCAAATTGTGCTGTCTCAGTTGCTCTTACTTATTCACCATTGCTGCAATATTGGCTCGTTGTTTGGTAATTGTTGGACATGGTTTTCCAACATTGAGTCGACAATCCTTGTAACTGCATGATATGGGAACTGTGACCACATGTTTCATGAATTCACTGATTGCCAATCCTTTTCGTTGAATTCTAATTTTAAACATACATTTTGCAAGATTTGTCCTTCTCATGCTATTCACAAAAATTCAAATCTCTTGAAGTTCACTGCGGCTGTGGTGACCATCTTTTTTATAACTGATTTTATAAGTTGATAGCTTCAAATCCACAAAGATGTGAATAATTGTATTAATTCCCTGACTGCCTCAATTTTACAAAATGCATATCCTGGTCATGGCAGTCATCTTCAATCTTTTTTATCATTTTATTAGGATTTTGTCACCCTGATATCTTCTAAATGTTGTCTCAAATACCCAGTATTCAATATAGTGAATACTGACCAGTATTAATTTTTTGACTACATCCATTTCTCAGGAAGATTATACAGGTTATAGTGGCGATCTTTATTCTTATAATCAAATAACTAAACATTGTCACTCTGATTTCTAAATTTAGCCTTATTGTTTGATATGCATGTTGTTTTTAAAAATCACTCATCACTACTTATTACAGCTTAGCTGTATTTACTTTTCACGAAGTTCGACAGGATTAGACTTAAACTGATATCTTTCAAGCTTTTGTTAATTTTCTCGTTTTAGAATTAACTAACTGAACTAATTTTTCGGAGGTTCAAAAATATATCCAAAATATACAATTTTTTTTAATCTTCTGTCTTCAACACACCAAGACCTTGTCATCTCTTAAAGATTTCTTTGACACTGCTTCTTCGATTTATATGTTTCTCAATATTTTGACACAACTTGTAGTGTTAACTACTTTAGACCTCCACAGGTACTGGGATGATTGCTAGTAGTAGTAATTTTCGCCCCCATCCAGGGAGGGTCATTAGGGATCTGTTCCGTCAGTTGCATGCTGTACGGCATGGTACATTAGCACTAGTCCATTAGCACAGCAATCATCCAAGGGAAGCTGCAGCCTCCTTGTATCTGGCCATAATCTTCGGTTGGATTGCCAGTGACCTACCCTTTTTCCTCCGCTCAACAGCGGAGCCAATGCAGCACCTGCATCAGTGCAGGCGCTGGTGTAGGCCGTGGTAGCCTTAAATAACAGGCAATATTAGAGTGCTTGACATTAGGTCTCTCACTGGGGATGAATAGAGTTACCCTTTCTATTGTTACTCTGGAGACTATCCGACCCGAGGATAGCGGAGCTGTGCGAGAGTTTCATCATTAAATTTCATAAAGAAACCCAAGTCTTCGGCCGTCTGGTCATGTTTGGAGGTAGATCCCCTAGACATGCCCAGAACCCCTTATCGGGCGAGCGTTTTTATCGTATTACATGTACAATGTCACTTAAAAGACCATTTGTACCGAAAAGTCACGTAAAGCAATGATTTACTACTACTACTAGACCTCCACATGTTTTGTAGACCTCCACATGTCTTCTATAACACGGTTTACAGATGTGGCTTTCCTAATTTGTCCAATATCAGAAAAAAATTAGATGTGAAATTTACAGATCTGTGTATAACCCGCTACTTTTTACACCTTGGAAGGCCTGGTGCGGGCTATTTAAAATACTATTTCCCTGGATGGAAATACAATAAAATAGACTTCCTCTTTTTAGCTCCCGCCGTCACCGTAGGTGAGCGAAGGGAGCTATGGATTCTACCTCCGTTTTTTTTTGGCCTCTTCTTTTGCCTATAACTTTGTGAAAAAATAAGCTAGGATAACAATTTTTGGTATGTGGGTTACTTCCAGGTGGCTAATGGACAGGTTAAAATATTTTTAATCTGAATTCAATACGCAAGGTTGCAGAGGAGAAAATGATGATGTGACGGCGTTGGGCCGTTGGGCCGTCCGTAAACAATTCGTTTCCGGAGCATATCTCTGAAAGTACTTGTCCGATTGTCTTCAAATTTTACACACAACACCCCTAGGGGGTCTAGTTGTGCCTTTTGGGGTATTTGAACTTTGACCTACTTCTGGTTCAGAACTATGACCTATTTAGACGTTTTGACGCGCACTTCGTTTCCGGAGCAGATCTCGAAAAGTACTGGGCCGATGACAGTCATATCGCACATACATGTTCTCTAAGGTCCCTAGTTGTGCCTTTTCAGGTTTTTGGACCTTGACCTTGAAGTTGACCCAGCACTTTGACCTAATTTATAACATCGGTAAATCCGACTGAAAGATTTTGCGGAATATCATGAAAACCGCTCAAGATAGCTACACCATTACTATAAAACAAATTGTGAGGTTTCAGGAGAGGATGCATCTTGAAAAATTTCAGGTCGATAAAATTAAAAATGGCCGCCTATCGGCCATTATTCACCTTGACAGGCCGGATATTGCGGAATATCATGAAAACCGCTCAAGATAGCTACACCATTAATATCAAATAAATTGTAAGGTTTCAGGAGAGGATGCATCCTAAAAAAATTAAAGTTGATAAAATTTAAAATGGCCGCCTATCAGCCATTATTCACCCCGACATGCCTGATATTGTGGAATATCATGAAAACCGCTCAAGATATCTACACCATTACTATAAAACAAATTGTAAGGCTTCAGGAGAGGATGTATTTTGAAAAAAATCATTTTGTCAAAGTTCAAAATGGCCGCCAATCAGCCATTATTCACTTTCACATGGCCGTTATTTAGTAAACCGTGCTAGATGGCTAGACCATTACTATAAAACAAAATGTGTGATATCAGGAGAGGATGCATCTTGGAAAAATTTGACTCGATAAAATTCAAAATGGCCGCTTATCGGCCATTATTCACTTTCACATGGCCGTTATTTGGTCAACCGTGCTAGATGGCTAGACCATTACTGTAAAACGAAATGTGAGATTTCAGATGAGGATGCATCTTGAAAAAAATTGACTTGATCAAATTTAAAATGGTCGCCTTTTCGGCCATTATTCATTTTCACATGGCTGATATTTGGTAAACCGTGCTAGATGGCTAGACCATTGCCTAATTACTATAAAACAAAGTGTGAGTTTTCGGGGGAGGATGCACCCTGAAAATTTTAACTTACGAATTCAAAATGGCCGACAATCAGCATTATTTACCTCGATAGGCCTGATATCAGGTAAACCGTGCTAGATAGCTAGACCATTACTATAAAACAAAATGTGACGTTTCGAGAGAGGATGCCTTTTAAAAACTTTCGACTCAATCGAATTCAAAATGGCCGCCTATCGGCCACTATTTACTTGCACATTGCTGATATTTGGTAAACCGTGTTAGATAGCTGGACCATTACTATAAAACAAAATGTGAGATTACAAGAGAGGATGCATCTTGAAAAAAATTGACTCGATCAAATTTAAAATGGCCGCCTATCGGCCATTATTCACTTCACATAGCCGGTTTTTAGTAACCGTACTAGATGGCTAGACCATTACTATAAAACAAAATGTGAGATTTCAGGAGAGGATGCATCTTGAAAAATTTTGACTTGATCAAATTCAAAATGGCCTCCTATCGGCCATTATTCACTTTCACATGGGCGATATTTGGTAAACCGTGCTAGATGGCTAGACCATTACTATAGAATGAAATGTGAGATTTCAGCTGAGGATGCATCTTGGAAAATTTTGACTTGATCAAATTCAAAATGGCCGCCTTTAGGCCATTATTCACTTTCACATGGCCGATATTTGGTAAACCGTGCTAGATAGCTAGACGATTACTATAGAATGAAATGTGAGATTTCAGCTGAGGATGCATCTTGAAAAATTCTGACTCGTTCAAATTCAAAATAGCCCCCTATCGGCCATTATTTACTTTCACATGCCCAATATTTTGCAAACTGTGTTAGATGTTAGTCCATTATTTTATTTGCCTGACACCTGGGTTGAAATCTGCTAAAAAATATTTAAAAATTGTCAAGAAGCCTGATCTTTCTATTTAATTTTTAGCTCATCCGGCCTTTAGGCCTGAGATGAGTTTATGCCATCGTGTCGCGTCTGTCGTCTGTCCACAATTCACAAGAAATGCTTCTCCTCCCTCAATTCTTATCCCATTTCAATTATGTTTGGTTTGTTTGAAAGAGCTCGGGCCTGTGCATTAAACCTCCTCACAGATTTCAGAAATTTTAATTATTAATTAGCTCGGGCCTGTGCATTAAGAACCTCACGGATCTCAGAAATTTTAATTATTGATTAACTTATGACCTAATTAAGACCAATTGGGGCACTCTGTCCACAATTCTGATTAAAATTTTGTTTGGTTTATTTGAAAGAGCTTGTGTCTGTGCATAGAACTGCCTCACGGATTTCACAAATTTTAATTCGTAATCAACTTGCACTAATTAAGGATGAGCTTTTGTGTCATTGACACTCTGGTCCCTGTCCAAACCTTTCTTCAAAAAAATCTGTAAATCATATTATTATATACATGTAGCCTAATATAACATCAATTAATAATTTTTATTTTAAAAGTGTTAGGTGGTGATTTCTTGATTGTTACTAAGTAAACACTTATTTTAGTTAAATACGCCGCATGGAACGTATTTTCCTTTATTAGACACATTCGTGAGCATACCTAAAAAGAGTCTACATGTTTTCTGTATAGCATTCTCCATTGCTTGAGTCATTACACTATTTTTGATAGTAAATTGTACTAACTTTGGAACAATAATTTTCAAACTTATGAAGTTTTGACTTGCTGCGACAAGCCTTGATCACAAACTGATGTCCTGGTGGTGAAATGCCTGGGTCATTTCACCGCCATGACATCAGTATGTGATCAAGGCTTGCCGCAGCAAGTTGAAGCGTCATATGTTTTAAAAACAGTGTTCCAAAGTTAGTAATTGTACAATTTACTACTATCTTATTGATTCTTTAAATCATGAATAACATATTTTCAACAATATTTTCGATGGTTTGTCTAGTACATTATGTTTATTCACAATATCCCAGTAATATGCCATGTGATGTATAAACGACATACATGTACTGTACATAGGTGCGCTAACCCAGTGACCAGTGATGATGACTATGCTAGTCCTTCTGTGTTCTCATTAACCCTTGTGCTGCTGGAACCTATATATATATACGGTTTCAAGAATGTTTTATTTCAATCAAAATATCATTAAATTTGATGAAATATTTTTTGATAGATGCTCAGTGAACCTAAATATTGGAGATCTTTTTTTTTCATAAATATAAATAATTTTTGTCATTTGAAACTGGAAATTGCCTCAGCAATTCCAGCTTTGAATGAATGAAAAATCAAAACAAACATTTCGCAGCACAAGGGTAATATTAATAACACTTAAATAAATTTGTGATATTGACATATGCTGCAACCTAAATTTCACAAATTTATAGGCTACTTAATATTTCAGTCGCATGCATGACCACTAAGAACATATATTATTAAGTTCAAGTGACATAGATTTAGAATTAATAGTTTATAGTAGAACCTGCTATGATCAGCCACTCTTATGAGCAGCCAACCTCCTATGGGAGGCCACTTGGTAATTCCCCAAAATGGCATTTTGTATACAAATGAACCTCCTATAAGCATCCACCTGTCTTGAAAGGCCATATTTCCTGTGTCACAAGGGTGGCTAATCATAGCAGGTTCTACTGTATATAATTTTTACCCACTTGAAATTGTGGGTCGTGGTCTCAACTTTATGTGTGTGAAAATTAAATTACTTACGCTTATTATTTTAATTTCAATCAAAGCATATACCAGACTGTCAAATTTAGTGATCATTTCTCCTTCAATTTGTCTTGTTGAGAAAGTAAAGTCTCGCACAAGTAATTACAGTCCCATAGACTTACATGTATTATCGCCCACACACTAGTATAGAGGCCACATGCCTATAACTCTCCATCACATCCTCTAGCTATTTTACAGCTGAAGTCAGTGATAACCTTAAAAAGGTGGGGAAATGCCATTTTCAGGGACTCTCATGCTTTAGAGAGAGCTTGTGATGCGGTCCCTCATATTAATACGCTACTTTGTATTTCTTTTGTGTTTTTTGTTAATTCCAAACATAAAATCAACCATTATCAGGAAAAAACCCACATAATAAATTTTCAGTAATACCTTCGTGACCACAACAACCAGTGGGATCTTGCAAAAGTGAAACCTAAATAGTCCAAAATTTAATGAATACATTCCAAGTAATTACTTGGGTGAGACCAGAACTACATGTAGTAAAAAGACTAAAAACATGGATATCTAGACATGATTTCACTAACTACAACGGCTGCTGTTTACAGGTGGAGATGAAGCCGGAACATGGAGATTGTGACTCTGGTACAGCCACCGACGAAGAAGACCCAGAGGAAGTAAATAAAATACAGAAAGGTGAGAAGATGCATGTACATGTAGCCATCACATTTTATCATCCAATCTGTTTGTTCAATCAAACTAGAGCAGTGGCCATCAGACCGGCTATATATATAATAGTTAATCGGTTTATTAGAGTCAAAGCTACATGTTTCTTTAGATTTTTTTTACACTCTTGGCTTTTTTTTTTTAATTGACATTGTGACTATGTCATCGTCAATCTGATGTTTTACCTCGATCCATGGTGATGACATGACGACTGTCATGATTAAAGCGACACAATCAGACTAGAATCATAAAAAAATCGGTATTTTTATTTTTGATTTTTAATATGGCCTTATGATGTGAACAAGTCCTTAGACTAGAATTGCGTAATTTTTTTAATTTTTGTGTTTTGTTTTGCATTTATCAGTCAAGCGAGATATAAAAACAAAATTCCAGATTTCTTATTCCTAATGCGGACATGCATGTCCAAAATAAGAAATACAGGAATTTTGTCTTTATATCTCGCTTAACTAATGCTCTATGGACATGTTCACATCATATGCCATATTAAAAAGCCAAAATAAAAATACAGATTTTTTGATGATTTTAGCCCTGATTGTGTCGCTTTAAAGTAGATCCATGTACTGTACGCTGCCACAGAATGATGTCATATATTTGAACTGCGGGCAAACCATCGAGTGCAGAGTCTGCATAAATTACACTAGGATGTCACATCACAACTTAAACATAATTATTAAATGACTAAAACATATTTATAATCCCCATTTTGGTGGTAAAGCAATGGCAAATAGCTATTGGCAGATTTGTGAGGATCATGTCTTCTGGGTGCTTCCAGGATGAAGTGCGTACCAGGATCCAGGGATCCTGATGTAACTATAGTAAATCCGACGGAAATTCTGTCATGTACCATGTATGGTTACGTAACATGACAAATGACGACGGAAATTTCTGTCATGTATGGTAGTGAAGGGGTTAAACTTGGTAAATGTATCAAATGGGCAGGAGCAGCATCACATATAACCAAGTTAAGACATATTTCTCAATCATTTGACATAGTTGTGTTAGCTTGAACATATTTTATAACTATTTAAAAAACTTTGAATCTATGTTTGTGTTACAGCAATGAAGGATTGTAATTTGCTGAGCAAGGCACAATTAAAAGCACGCATGAAGAAAAGTAAAGCTGACAGTTTTCCCGCACCCGTCCCTTGTAAATCTGCCACCTCACCAGTACATTCTACAGTAAAGAGAGGTGAAGGTGAGAGTGTGGGTATACCTAGCTTTCGGTACAGCCTGCAACCTGTCATGGTTTCGCAGGACAGCTTGGGTAACAGCTCCACATCCGATGTGTCAGAGCCGTACAGCTTTGACTGCGGGGACAGTTCTCTAGCGGAGACGTCCACTGACTGTGAGTCTATCAGATCATCTGTGGAACAGCCAGAGTTCACTAAGATGATGCACCAGCCTGCCCAGCTACCAGCCATCTCATGTCTCACTTTGCACAATAATAACCTGCCACCCAAGCGTAGTATACTCAGACCATTGACCAGCTACTCAGAGAACCGAAAGCCCAGCAATAATAACACTGGCAGAGGCAATCTGTCCCAATCGTTAATGACTAGTAAGAAGCAGACTCCTGAGAATAACTCCTCCTCTGATGATGAAGAAATCTGTAAACTGTTTTGTGCGACAGATTCCCGAACGTGCTGCTCTTTCACCAAACCGACCAAGAAAGACAATAAGGATACTGAGAGCAGTAAGGTGCTAGACACAGACAGTGAGAAGTTGAGTCCATTGAGACCCAGAAATCAGAACAAGATAGTGCCATATGCTAGTTCTTCACAACAGTCACCCACCAGCTGTGCTATGCCTACCGGTAAAAGCCTAACCCCTACCAGAAAGAGACAATGGGACAGCAGCGACGAGAACATAAGAGCTGTACGTCAACGGCCTTACCTGGAGCTGGAAAAAATGCAGGTGAGTGCATAATGTGTGGTGAAAAGATCTGACAAAAAATGGAATTGTGTGTCTTGTTATGCAACTCACCAAATACATAATTTTTTCAATACTAGGACGTAACAACACTAACCTGCTAGCAGAGACTAAATTCAATTGGGTAAAATTTATATTCTATAATTTAGTGTTTTGATTTAAGGTTAATATTAACTAGCTTGAACTCGTGTCCCATAGGTCTGTTGATTCTGTTGGCGAAGCGGGCCTCACATTAAATCAAAATTGGAACAACATCTGTGTTACCTGGCGTTCCTCTCTTGCCTTACTAAGGCTAGGTACACTATTTAGCACCATCCCTACTTTACACACTGTGTTGTACACTTTCTTGGCCTACACCCAGCAACTTGTGATGGCCACCCAGGGTGTCCTGCAGGCTCAAGGAGGATACTTGAAGTTTGGGGGGGGGGGGATAACAAATAAGGACAGCGAGATAATTTTTTCAAGAAAAATTTTGAGTATTCCTCATCAAAGATATGTAGAATCTATAGATGTTGTCATGGGATAATATATCAATTTTAAAACAACTTGAGTTAAAACTATATCAGTGATTAATTTCCATATTTGCTATGTAAGTTGTATATTTTATGTATTTGACCAGTTCTAAGCATTTCTATAAGCAATGTTAGGATCAACCGATATCTTGTTCATGTGGTAAAATAGTTGAGCCGTGTACATCATTTTATGGATGTCTACCTTTGCCACAGACATATAGCGAAAAATTTGTTTGAAAATAATTGAATAGCATTTTTCTCATCTAAGTTGTAACTTGCTAGACATCCTTATCATTGATGTATAATATTTTGCGAATCAATTACAAATTTATTTGCAAATGGACAGAATTGCATAACATTTTGCTATGCGATACTGAACAAATTTTTCCCTGACATTGCTGAAATAACCATGATAACAGAAATCGTTGAAAAAAATTTTGGGGATACATCTTGGGATTGTTTACATGAATTATTTTCAAAAATCCATCAAATGATCATTTATTTTCAGGTCAATATATTAGCTCTCCCCATACATGTGTGTATTTTTTTCAACTATCATGCATACTTTTTTGTATGCTTAATATACTTGTATTGGCTTGTTTATTTACACAATTGACCATGTTGACTAACAAAATATTTAAATACCTGACTTCATCTCATGTTTTTTATATTTTTTTAATTGATACGATACATGTAAGTTAACAATTAAGTCCAGATGTTTTGGAATGAGAGGACAAGAGACAGCGTTTCTTTGTGTTGTTACTTATTTCCCACTGTATGTCAGACCAACACTGTACAATGACACAAAGGATATACCGTACATGTAGTTGAACCAATCGGCCCGACACGTGAGCTTGGACCACTGATTTGAAAAATTGTCTAAGAGTGTGCCAATGTTGGAGCAAGATTTAAAATGTGTTTTAACTTATAACTTATATGTTGAGCTAATTTAAAAAAAACTTCATTCAAATTTATTAATTTTTTATTTTAAAGAAAGATATTCAATATTATGTTGAAAGCAGTTTTAAGTTACATATTTTTAGTTTACTGTGATCTATTTTAATTACAATTTTTTCAATTCAACATAATCAACATTTTTGAAAATTGCTTTTTAAAATGTATCCCCCACAAGTCAGTATTTCAATTAAAACTCAGATGCATGTTAGGATACATGTACATGTTCCAAAATTGGCACAAAGCAAACGCAAGTTAAGTCACCACAGCCATGTTAGTCACTGCAGCTAACATGGCTTAGAGATGTTGCCAATCTTTGCCAATCACCCTTTTTCGGAGAAATACTGTCAATACGTTTCTTTCACATTATCTGTCCAAAATTGCTGTGAATTGATATGAATTGCCCTGGGAAAAAGATTTTGAAACTTGTAGTGTAATACCAAGGAAGTCCGAGTGGAAACTTGAATTCAGCCTTGGGGGAACTGCTTTAGAGTGAGATCTTCAATGAATTGATTTCTTTGTTTTTGTGGTTAATGTAATGGGTTTTTAATTGGTTCCCCCCGTCCCAATACTGAATCGGGGGTTAGTGTGTGGCATCCTCCTGACGTCACAGGTGAGCTTCAGTGCCAGGGTTTCCCCCAGAAAAATGAAAAAGCATCATGGTAACTGGCGGTTCGGGTTCAGCGCAGTGCGGTAGTCTGGGGGTTCTGGAGGCATAATCCCCCCTCCAGAAAAATTTTAATATGGAAACTTCTTTATATATATCTTCTAGTAACTTATAGAACTAATTTGTATCCATTGTTTGCACTGGTACATGTTATTTTTTCTGACATTGTAAAATATTAAATTAAAAATTCCTAAGGAAAACCATAAGGTCTGTCTTTCATTTGTTTATTTAAGCTTTATATTGACTGTACCGTTTTTAGAATGACCACTGTTGCAGCCATGTGTAGACTGAAAAAAAAAACTAAGTATTTGATAATGTGGCAGTTTGGGGAGAGCATTTAATGATTTTACTGAAGCATCATGGCATTTGGAAAAGCATCATGGTAATTACTGAAGCGTCAGGGTAAAAGGTTAAAGCATCATGGTACCATGATGCTTTGATGCTTTGGGGGAAACCCTGAGTGCGCATGCGCGAAGATAAACATTTTATCTGCCTAGTCCTATTTGTCATCACTTTTATTTCCCACTTTCACACTATTTTACAATGATGTAAGACACATGATTTTGCCTCGTACACAAACTCAACATTGTTACCATTAATCTTGTCTTTGAATCATGAACATAGGAGGACTAACGAGACAATGTTAAGAATACCGGTTTTGTAACTGAAATTCATAAGATATGGCACAAATTTAATAATTCATCCATCGCCCTGCCAAGTAGTTTTGAACTCCTGTGTAAGTTTATTGGTTAAAACAGCTCAATAACAGGTACATGTACATGTATAATGGCCTTCAATTTTATCATAATTTTGTTTAAAATATTTTTATCGTGAATTTTTTAATGGTTAGCTGATAATTTATTTATTTATTAAACACTATTTAAGTCCATAGATTTCATTTCAACATTATATAAGTTAACCTCCTTGGTTTTACCTAATAAACTCACAGAATTGAGCACATTTAAAACATATTTTTAAATCTTCATGTGAGGTGTTGCTGTTTCTTTCAAATAATTAGATTAAACCATATCAACCCTTGCAAGACTGATTTTCCACAATAATTGGTCAATCTTGTTACTATACTGTTACTATAAATCATAGTCTTTGATTGATAAGGGTTTTAAGGATTCTGTTGGCAGTATTTACGACATAAATTTCATGCTTGAAATATGTGAATTTGGGGCTGTTTGTAATTTTTACCATATAATTCTAAATTGCAAGGTTTTTTTATAGAGAATAAAAAATTTATTGACTAATATGCATTTAGCGCTTGCAATCTTGACATTGGCATGAGATGGATCCGTTGGGGGAAGGATGCACTTGTCTTCGAAAACTAAGTGCACCTCTTTAAGTAAGAATTCTGTCGCCAAATCTGACACCTTATAAATATATATGTTATAAGAATGACCCCCGTAACACCCGCCCCATTTAACCTGAATCATTGAAATAAACTTTGCACTCATCGAAACAGATTATTGTGGATCATTAATCTGCAAAGAAAAAATGATGCTCATGTGGGCGACAGCAGGTCACGAAGAGTAGGAGAGTGGGGAGCATCATGTCAGTGGGGAGTGACATGTGGCTGGACAAGTCTTTAATATCATTCAATGAGAACGTTTTATTTTCACAGCAATTGTTATAATTATATTATTATTATATCACGTCTTGAGCCCTCCTGGACAGATTTGTGGATGGGACAGTATGCGGAATGATGTCTGGCTGTTGAAACAGTGTTATGATGATGTATTAATGTAAAGGGTATGCGTACAATTGTCGTCACAAAACAAATAAAATTACATGTACAAATGTGCATTTTTTATGGCGAAATATTTATCATTTGTTTATTCTCAAGGTCATTTCCCATGTTTTATGTTCGAATTTCTTAAAATAAATTTTGTGTAGGATTACGGCATAAGTGCATGCACCTGTTTTCGAAAACGAAGTGCATTTTTAAATATAAGTGCATGCACGTTTATGCACGCTTATGCGCAGGGATACGGTAGTTAGAAATACTAGTATAAGGCTGAATGGATTCAATTCAATTCAAGTTATATCCATCTAAATACAGACAGATATACAAAGGATTTAAATGAAATGAATATCTGACTCTCCAGGATGTTTCACAAAAAAAAATATACATACAGACCTCTGCTAAACAATTACACCTCAATGCAACCATTATTTACCAATTTAAAGGGTACCGTATTTATTATAACCAGAACCCACTCCCAGGGAATTAAATAATCATCCCCGATAATATCGGGATGCTTACGTGTATAGTGTTTAGCATTATCCCGTCTCCCCCGCAACCGCCGCCGCGGGCGTATCAGAAATTTATTTAGCTCTTGCTTGAAAGTTAGCTGATGAATTTTATTTATTTTTTACAGACAAAAATTGCAATTTTTTTTCTGAATTTGTTTTCACTTTCGTTTTGTGGTGTTTTTCTATTTGCGCTTCAGAAATAGCTAACTGACTGATTTTGTAATATAATGGCTTTTAATATCAGTTGTTTATCACATGTTTTTTTTAAGAAAAAACGTGCCAGATATTACTTAGTGGGAGACCACACATGCTGCATATTTTATGCAGCAGTGTAAGGGTTAATATTCTTGAGCCCATTCCCAGAATAGACACCAATTTTTCTCACCCCCTGTGTCCATCCGAAAATCTCATATAACAGTTGTACCTCATATCACAGATAACGAAAAAAGTGTGTGCTTACAATTTATCCACAGAATTACAACATTCCTGTATTTTTCTTAATTCAACAGACACGGAAACAACCATTTAAAGCAGCAATTTGGGTAGGGACTCTCTAGTCAGTAGCCACCCCCCTTGGATTGCGGCTCATTTAGGGTGGTGAGACCTTTGGGCATGATATCTTATTAACGGTTGAATGGATCGCATTAAAATTTTTTATGCTGGTTCTCTGGGTATTTCTGATGATCTGATTACCTTTTGGGAAGAATTTATTAAAAACAAGATGGCTGACGTAGGACATTTAAAAAAATGGCCGCCTAAAAAGCTTGTGGGTGCGATATCTTATGAACCGTTGGCTGGATCGCATTCAAATTTTGATGTGGTAGTTCGCTGGGTATTTCGGCTGATCTGATTAACTTTTGGGAAGAATTAATGGAAAACAAGATGGATGACGGAAGACAAAATGGCCGCCCATAAAGCTTGTGGTCACAATATCTTATGAATTGTTGGTTGGATCTTATTCAAATTTGATGTGGTGGTTCTCTGGATATTTCTGATGATCTGATTAACTTTTAAGAAGAATCTATTAAAAACAAGACGGCCGACCGGGGGCATTTTTTCAAAAAAATAGCCACCCGAAAAGTTTGTGGGCGAGATATCTTATGAACCATTGCTTAGATCGCATTCAAATTGCATGCAGTGGTTCTCTAGGCATTTCTAATGATCTGATTAGCTTTTGGGAAGAATCCATTAAAAACAAGATGGCCGAAGGAGGACATTTTGAAAAAAATAGCCACCCGAAAAGCTTGTGGGCGCGATATCTTATGAACTATTGCTTAGATCGCATTCAAATTTTTTCAATGGTTCTCTAGGCATTTCTAATGATCTGATTGATTTTTGAGAAGAATCCATTGAAAACATGATGGCCGACAAAGAACATATTGAAAAAATAGCCACCCGGAAAGCTTGTGGGCGCGATATCTTATGAACCATTGCTTAGAACGCATTCAAATTTTATGCAGTGGTTCTCTAGGCATTTCTAATGATCTGATTAAATTTTGGGAAGAATCCATTAACTGACAAGATTTCTCATTTCCGGAGCATATCTCCTTGAGGTTTTTCAATAATGCGCACAAATATCCCTTAGTCGGTGTAGATGTGCCTTTTGGGGAACTGTCTAAAATAATAACTATATCTTTATGGGTTCGCCTCGTATGTCCGACCATCCAGCTGTTTGTCCGCATTTTATTCCGAAGCAGGTCTCTGAAACCCATGGGGGGGGGGGGGGGTTGTAGATGTGCCTTTTGGGGTTTTTGACTTACTTTTAACAATGGCTGACCATCGGCTATAGTTAACTATAGTATCTCTAATATCTGGAAAACTGCCAGATACTGTAGCTACACCATTACAATAAAACAAAATGTGTGGTTTCATGTACGGTTATGCCCTGAAAAATTTCAACTCATCAAATTCAAAGTGGCTGATTATAGGCCATAATTAAGTTCAATATGCCTAATATCTGGAAATTTATGCCAGATAGCTAGACCATTATGTACTACAAAACAAATTGTGAGGTTTCAGGGAGGGATATGGCTTGAAAAATTTCAACTTGATAAAGTTAAAAATGGGGGACTCAACCATATTTGAATTATTATGCCTGATATCTGGCAAACCATGCCAGATAGCTAGACTACAATGTACAACTATCAAGCAAAATGCAGGTAGGGATATGCCCTGAAAATTTCCATCTTGATCAAATTCAAAACGACAGACTATCAGCCATATTTAACTTTAATATGTCTGATATCTTGAAAACCATGCCAGATACATGTAGCTAGACCAATACTATAAAAATGTGCGGTTTCAGGGAGGGGTATGGCCTGAAAATTTTAAACTCGATCAAATTCAAATTGGCCGATAATCATTCGATTTAATATCTTTAATATACATGTACATGGCAAACTGTATGGATAGGTACACCATTACTGTAAGACAGAATGTGAGAGTTCAGGGTAGGACGCATCCTGGAAATTTTCTATGGCACGGGTGAGAGTGATAATGGTGGCCGGCTTTTGCCACCCACTTCAAGTCATCTTCATCCACTGCAAGTCGAGTACTAGTGGATGAAGATTACAATGGTGAATTCAGGTTTGAAAGGGTTAAGATGTAAAATTGGATTCTAAACCATTTCATTTTCTGTATTTATTAAAAGTTATTTTCATTCATTATGGTCATGTAGGTAATCAAAGCTTATAAGTTTAGCATTCCTAAATGAGAAATCATGATGTACATACACTCTTTTACATAAGAACCATGATAACCAGAAATAACATTTTTCAGAGATATCCGTATATTGTCAGCTGTCTGTAAAATATGTTTTTGTCATTTTTTTTGGTAAAAATAGGTTTTCTCATTCTATTGAAGACACTGGAAAACATTTCTGACTAACTAACTGGAAAAAAACAACATTGCTCAACTCACCACCTGCTCACAGATGCTAAACATTTTTTTTAATGCTTGTGCATCAGTGTACTGCTTTATGACGTTGTCTTGACTTTAGGATGATGAATGTGATATTTTTTACACATTGGATTTTGTACATCGGAACATCATGATTCTGACTGACAATTTTTCCCTACTCTTAAAACTACATGTATTTTTCTCTGGATGTCGGTATGACAGCCACGGATTCTCCCTCAGTGTAACCAGTTTTCATCCCCCGCCCGTAGGGGAAGGGGGATTTTAGTCGCACCAGGATTCTGTCCGGCGTCACGTTTTCTTGTGGGCGCAAAAACTCAAAAACTACTGCTCAAATCTTTTTGAAATTTTAACATGACATTCGTAGCAACATGGGGATGTGCAAGTGATTTTTTAGAGATGCTACCAAAATTCAAAAATGGCCGCCAGAGGGCAACACTAAAATTTTTTGTGGGTGCAAGAACTCTAAAACTTAAAGTCAGAAATTATTCAAATTTTACTGTCACATTCCCCATGATATGGAGATGTGCAGGTGACTTTTTGAAGGCTTTACTGAAATTCAAAATGGCCGCCACAGATCAGCTTTAATTTTTTGGGGGTGTAATAACTCAAAAAATTTGTTTGGTCAATTTTTTTTAATTTTAACATAACATTCCTAGCAACATGGGGATGTGCAAGTAATTTTTTAAAGATGCTACCAAATTTCAAAATGGCCGCCAGAGGTCAACTCCAAAATTTTTTGTGGGCGCAAAAACTACAAAACTTAAGGAAAGAAATTATTCAAATTTTACTATCACATTTCCCACGATATGGAGATGTGCAAGTGATTTTTTAAGGTTTTACTGAAATTCAAAATGGCCGCCATGGATAAACTTCATATTTTCTTGTGGGCGCAAAAACTGAAAAATTGAAATCAGTAATAATTCACATTGTATGATCACATTACCCACCATCTGGAAATGTGCATGTGATTTTACTGAAATTTAAAATGGCCACCACAAATCAACTTTTTAAATATTTGTGACCGCAAAATGTCTAACCTAATTTATGGCGGGGGATGATATAGATCTTCAGTCCTCTTGTTGAAAGTGAGGTATGTCTTGAATCTGATCAATAGACATGAGAGCTGACATTACATAATTCTCTATTAATGTTTTGTCACTTGACACAATGTCAAGTGTCTGAAAATTTAAATTTGATATGGTAGTTCAAAACCCTAAGAGTTAAGGCCTGAGGTTTTTTTACGTCACCGATGATCTTTTAAACTGATGTGATTTATCACGAAGCGTGCTCATGCAGTTACTATACCTACATTGTCTTTTTTCATAAATTTGTAAATTTTCAAAGATACCTCTATCATGCATGACTTGGTTTGTTTTACTTCATGTCTCGCCGTCTACATGTATGAAGTACCTAAAATTGAGCATCGCTACTATAATTCACAGCTTCAAGTGACTGAAAATTACTCTGAATTTGTAAATTTAACTGTAGGTCACATTTTATGTAAGTTTCACAGATTTCGAGACATTTATCTCTTCCTAAAACTAGTTATACTAACTGTGAACACATTAATACCACTCCGTTTGAGGCTAGCACAACCCATCACAGACAAGATTATAGTGATTTTTTTTATTTCAACAGCTGAGCATTCACAATGATGAAATATGTCTCTGTAAATCTATGAAACAGATTCCTTCATCGTGTTTTAGAATTAGGTATAATTGTGCTTGTTTTATTACATGTTAATTCTTAAAACCGCTAAATTAAATAATTTAAATTTTCACCCTCTTAAAGTTGTCTCGCTACCGCCACCCACAACTTCAAGTGGCTGAAAATTACTTATAATTGTTTAAATAAAGACCAAGCATTCTCAAATTTTGATGTTTAAACACACATTTCATTGCCAGCAACTGTGATTTGTTCGGCTAATAAAAAAGATTTAAAACGACTTTACATGTAGTCGTGTTTAGAGATTCAACCCTTTCACCACCAGAACCCACTTTTGTAAGCTGAATGCCATGGCATTCAGCTTACAAAAGTGGGTTCTGGTGGTGAAGGGGTTAGGGTTTAAGTTGTGTGTTGTATGTGCATGTATGTATGACCTCCTTGGACTCAAAGAGGCATATCGGCCACTTTACAAAGTGTCTGTTAAGTTGTTTTTTCAATTGAAAAAAATGATGATTTGTACAGTAATCTACACTAACTGGTAGTAGATTAAGTTTTTCCTCGTCAGAGTTGACCACAGGTAATATGGATTGTGACCGTTCACTGATAACTTGATGGATTACTTCAACCTCACTTATTCTGTTGGTTGAATACTGAAATAGAAGACTACCGGTAGTTCAATAGATAAGCTACAATAGATAACCTAAGTTAGTCAACTGATTTCTCCTTTGAAGAAACTGTATGAAACAGGTGGGGAAAGGGAAATGAAAGGGGATCTTGTTTCCCCTAGAAGGTACAATTGCAAATACATTGTACTGTACTGAATTGCGTTTAGTTTGAGATGTAAGATGTGGAAAGTGTTTATTTTTAGACCCAAGTGGATTGCTATTGAATCCAAATGTTATCTGCTGTTGTTTTTACCCTATTTAAAATAACTTGTTTATCCATCTTCCTACTATTCTCCCAATTTTTAGGATCACTACATGTACCGTACATGCACATTTCTGATATTCTGGGGCTGGGTGAATGATACGGTATGTATCTTAAAAAGTCTTTAAAAAATATGCTTAGATCCAAGAACATCTCAGTGTACATGAATTATATTAATACTACGTTGTGTTTTTTTGACATACCAAATTATCAGTCCTATTGCACATTATTGATTGTCCATCCCTTTAAATAGACTTAAGGTTATATGCATACGTGTTATCAGGTTATACATACATGTACATTTATTCCAACATATCTCCAAGAAATTGGCAATATTTCTGGTGTAAGTTATTTTTGTCTGAAATGATTTATCTCAAACGTGTAATTGTTCTGCTACTTATAAAATGTACAGACATGTATACGTATGCATAAAAAAAGTTGATCCAGCAAACATAACGTCGTCGTTTTGTGTATTGATCAAGCTGATGTGGCCAACGTTTTGAAATGTCAATTAGGGAGTCACACAGTACTTAGCGACTACTCAACTAATGAAACGGTAGCGATGCTAAATCTATCTAAATCACTCTGACCTCGTCTTGCGGTAACACCCTAACAAACGAATTTTTACTGTGCCGTGCAAAGCCAAAAGGCAGTATCTGCTTACGTCACAAGTAAGCAGATACTGCCTTTTGGCTTTGCAGAGCAGTACTGTTGGCGTGCGTCCTCGCTACACCTACATTCAGCTCTTAACTTTTACCCAGCAAACATTACACATTGACTCATTGTTGGGTCAATGTTGAGACTGCGTCGCAGACGCTGGACCAACATTGATCCAACAATGTGTTGCTGTTTTGTCCAGTCACGAAACAGCCATTGTTATGAACATCAACCCCTTAGAGTTCGAATTAGTTAAAATATTTTTTAAGCTGGATTCTCTGACACAAATAATACATGTATACCATGATGTATACCGCTAAACTTTTACTATAATAATAGAAGCAGGATCACACTAAAATATACGTTCTCATTACTAATAATATATATTGAATTTCGAAAAAACCTTGTGTTTTCAATCATAGTGATTTATTTTAAAAATGTATTACCAGTTAAAATTATGTTCCGTATGCTTAACTGCCCTCAGCATATATTTGTTTGTGGTGAGTCACTGTGTTCATTTCACACAATGACATGATAATTAATATGTGAATATATGAAGAACTGATATTGGCCTCAAACCAAGTAGTTCACCAAAATACATCTCGTACCTAACACAAAGAGACTGTTTGTGTAGGCTATTGGTTTTTGTACTAAAGTACGCCAGATATTAATAAATGTATATCAATTAAAGCGTAATGCGGTATACATATTTCATTTATTTTGAAGCTTTATTTTAATATCCTGTCAAAAAAATCAACTACAATGAACATGATGAAAAAACGCTACATACATTGTACACGTGGAGATTATTGCATTGCAGTACCACACTATATTATGTACCGGTATGTTGATTTGAAGTGAAAAAATATAAAATTGTCTGACAAAATCTGAATCTACGTGTATAGTAACTATTATATATTTGTATACATGAAGCTCGAGCCATGTTTTAGATGACTCAGACTGCAAAACATGGCCAAAAGAGACATGAAATGCATTGTTTAATTTGCAGTTTCCATAGTAAATCAATGTAATTAAAAGTCGTATGTTTTAATTTTGCTTTGTGGTGGGCCAGCGCTGCAGATTCTGGTCCGTCATGATAACAACATTACAAATACATGTATCTGTATTTTTAGTTGCAACCAATGAACGTCAATGATACATCTGAAAATGAAGAATAATATGCGCAAATGTAGCGCTTTTTAAATAAAAGACACGGATTGAATAAATTAACAAGCCATAAAGATTAAATTTATTAGGCAAAGTAGATTTTGCAAATTCAATTTTGATAAAGCAACAAGATTGATAAATGTACCTGGCAAACAGGAGACAAAAATCTTATGTCGACTTAACGTTAGGCGAATGCTGCAAACCAGTGTAATTCGTCATACATGTATTAACTCTTTAAGTGCTTCATTACTACTTAACATTTTCATTTCATTTGAAGTTGGCATTGCTCACGCAATTGCCAACTTCAAATGAAAGGAAAATACCTCCTCACTTAAAAATTAAACCTGCTAAATTTCACAATGGGGGCTTTACTCAAGATTTATACATGCATATTTGTTCAATTTCTGTCAAATTTTAGTTGTGGAAAAACAGTATCAATGCGCTTAAAAGCGTCGCCCGCACTCAAAGGGTTAAACTGTCAAGCTATCGTAAAGTTTCGTATCGTGACAGAATACGAATAATTTCATCTGGTACGAGTGGTTTTAATCCGTATTAAAATTAGTGAAAGTACTTTTCAGATTTTTCACCTTAAACTAAACGCTTCGTGGACTAAAATCTATGTTAGTCTATGAAACTCATCGACTGATAATGACTTGTATGAACATGTACGTACATTTAATTATACCTACCATAATAGGTTCACATATATATTCACTTATCACGTTTATCGCCCGTGTAACATGTAAATGTGTTTTAACATTCGGCAACTTAATTCATCGTCATGTATTTTAGCCATTTAGATGTTGATTAGTACAGTTTATGACCTACTGCATACAGAGGGTTAATAGGCGTATAATCAAGACCTTATGTTTCTAGCCTATCCCATGCAAACGCAAGACATTGAACCAATGTTGATTTAATGCTGGTCCAGCGTCGTAGACGGTGGGCCAGCATTAAATCAACATTGGTGCAACGTCGTTTGTTTGCTGGATCATCAGGATAACGTCCACTGCGTCCACTTCACAGCAAACACAAGACGTTAAACCAATGATGTTTTAATGCTGGGCCAGCGTCGCAGACAGTCGCCCAACGTTAGAACAACATTTATTCTGCATCTCGTGTTTGGTGAGTTGACGTGAGAATCTGGTGCCGAACAAATACATGTCACCTGAAGAGTAAAACGTCGTATCTACCACTTGTTAGAGTGGCAGATACAACCCTTTAAACCTCGGGTGATGACATATACTATTGGTGTGAGCAAGGGTGTCTTGATGTGATGGATTGGTGTGCAAATGCCCGTTTTATTTTTTATCTTTTCAACCTATTTTTACACTAGTTTAGACCTAACACTTCGAGCACTTCAAGCTATTCAATTCAAATTTCCAATCAATCAAGTGTCAACTTCAAGTTATTGAAAATTACTTGGATTTGTAAAATTTAAGTTACAACATATATCAGTGTGGAATATATCCAACGGTTTCGGAAAGCGATTTGTGGTAAAGCAAATCAGTAATGTTTGTTGTCCGGTTTATTACTATATATATTTAGTAAAATGTCATTTAAAACCAGAAATTCTGTTAATACATTAAGCAATGATGAAACCCTACGTCGTTGTTTTCGTCTCTGCTTATGAAACCGCATTGACACGTCGTGAACACGTTTAGTAATAAAGTAACATTACTTTATTAATTTAACGACTATAAGTCCTAGATTACAAGTCTTTTCTTAGGTCAAATACAAGTTGTCTTTTTTAATCGCTTGTATATTTAAAACACAGTTTGTTTGTTACCCCTTCCAAGTCTGAATTTACCATTGTCAGACTTAAAGTGGGTGGCAAATGAAAAAAAGAAATTGTTATTATTAAAATAATTACATACATAATTGTATTTGAAAATGTTCGTTCTAAAATCCCTAGGTATTAGGAAATTAAGTCATTCTTCACAGATACAAAATTATTCTTTGATGCATCGTGAGCAGCGCGGCGACCGTCTTTAGGCGTTAGAATCTGACGTACATATCTGACGTCCCCGCATCGAAAGAATTGAAAAAAATATAATGGCCATAGACCCATAACATAGGTATTCAAATGAAGCGGAAAGAGCTAACTAAGATATTTATGATGATTTAAAATGGAAAACTTTTCCAGCGCTTTAATGGTAAAGGGTTTTAACGTATGATCAACTAGCTGCTTAATTATTTATTATGTACAATTTTATACTATATGAAAGAAGGCCTTTGTTGCAGACCGAGCCATTCAAATGTGTGTGATTTGATTCAGCAGTGTGCCTGGAGCCACACTGCGTTTGGCTAATGACCCCGATTCTCTGGTTTTGTGGGATGCGGAATCACGCGTATCCACATATCACGAAGCATTAAATCACTGGCCCTTTCAGCGCGGGCCACGCTTTTAAGCGTTCTCCAACCGATTTTACCAACGAAAAGTTTGACATAAACTCGTAGAATGCGCATGTGCCTATCTCAAATATAGCACAGATTGTAAAAGATGGCATGTCTACGTTTTTGATGTATGCGTATTTTTCGTTCGTTTGAAGCTGGCAATTGCGTCAGCAATGCCGGCTTCAAACGAACGAAAAATTCAATGATTCACATATACTCAGTACTTAGTAGTACTTGGAGTGTTTAGGAAAATTTACAACCCCAAGTACCTGGATACATGTCAATTTGAGATTAGAAGATTCTATCGCTTTGGAAATCACTTGTCAAGATGTCATAGATAATTGTTATAATATGGCATATAATATCCTCTTTTGCGTGCATCAAGATCCCCTATTACTGATACCAGGATGTCAAAGGGTTGCACCTCCCGCCGCTGGTAAACAAAACTAAAACATCTGTTATCGGTCCGATTATCTGTTTCAGAGTGGTGGATCTTTTGAGCGGAGTGATGCTCGTTTTTTCCACCCTGATATTAGATAGCCACAAACATCTCAAAGGCTGTCGAGAGTTCTAAAGTGGATTGATGTGATGTGATGGGTTTATCAGGTGTTTATGCATAGTAGAGGAACTTGACTTAAAGCTGCTATGCAGGTTAAAATTTCAACCCTTCAAGATTGTGTGTCTTGTTTGTCAGCATAAAAAGGGATCTCGAAGGAAAGCCGTTGATAAAGATAAATTATTGAAAGTGTCATATAATTAGTAAGATTGGTAAAAAAAATTCTGCAAGTTCACTCACTTTGATTTTTCACTCGATTGAAGCTGTGTCTCGCTACCGAGAGACGCAACTACAAGACGAGTGAAAAAAATGTGAGAAATCGAAGCGGTAGCATTTAAAGGGTTAACACGACAAGCCCGGAGGGTGTAATGCCGTATCAGCCAAATCTATCAGATTACAAATGAGGCATTCTGATCAACTCCAGACCAGCCCTTCTCCTCCTGCATAAATCGGCCGTTTTTTAACCTGTTAACATTGTGTATCCTTCGTTATGCTTGTTGCCACTCAATACATATCATTATGCGATAAAGTTGGGCAGAAAACTTGATAGATATCGTCAGGTTTTTTCACGGAAATAGCCTATAAGTTTAAGCACGATACTTTGGTCCTGTGTTGGTTTAAGGATGGGCCGACGTAGCAGACGTATGTTCAACATTAAGTAAACACAGATTTGATGTTTGCTATTTGGCTGGCGAATTTACTCAATTTATCACCGTGCCCGTGGTGAAATACTTGACCTTTATATTAGAGAATACGCGGGAATTGCGAGCAGGTGCCTCGGGTTTTGGGTTTTCTATAAACAGGAAGTTAGTAATTAAATACGTTGTCGTAGACCGTATCACGTGACTAAATCTGTCGTGAAAAGCCAAAAGGCTGTATCTTTTTTTCAATTTGAGACCATCATAAATATATTAGTTAGCTCTAACTGACCCATTTGAATACCTACATGTATAGTATGGGTCTACGGCCATTAGAAATATTCTTTCAGTGCGGGGACCGTCTTTAGACGTCAGATTCTGACTTCTAAAGACGGTCCCCGCGCTGGAAGGGTTAAAACTAGCAGACATCTATTGCTCATTACGATGAATACGATTAAGTATAGAAGTACATTGTAGGCCTTTTTGACCAGCACAACTTTAGCTATCTTAACCTTTTAAACCCTCACGATTCATCAAAGCATCATTTCGCATCTCTGATGAAGAATAGCCTAATTTCCTACACCTAGGGTTTTTAGAAAAAAAAATTCAGGCTTGAAAAAGTTAAGAACTTGCATATATATGGGTATAATGATAAAGGTACGTTCACACATATGCACGAATATTAGTACGAATATAAACCGGCAAAAAATAATTTAATTTTGGTATGGGTGTCAACACGCACACGGAATCCACCAAATAACATTACTATTGTTTTGCCGCATTCGTATTCGTGCTTATGTGAACGTAACTAAACCCTTTCAGTGCGGGGACCGTCTTTATGCGTCAGAATCTGACGTCTACAAATTAAAATATTTATAATGTCCGTAGTCCCATAACAAAGGTATTTAAGTGAACCGGTACTAAGAAATTTATGATGCTTTCAAATTGAAAATAACCCTTTGCTCTCCACGATTTAAACAAAAATAATTCAGCGTTGTATGGGTTTAATTCACCCTTTTGTGTTTTTTCCGCGGATTGCTAACCGGGCCTTATGCACTATTACTGCGACGTTCAACGTCCGGCGTTTGTACCCAAACGCTGGCGTGGATGGGGCGTTGAAACCTCGGACGTTCTAACGCCTCATGCAGAGTTGATGGTCGGTTTTACGCTGCATCCACGCTGCAGCGTTTTACAGTGCTGTGCAAATTAATTGGGACAACCGTCAATTACGACGTCATTTAGAGCATTTTTAACAAGGGACACCCTTGCTTAACATCAAAATTATATTTTTTCTAAAGAATAATATCAACTTCTGCAACTTATTTGGTCGTGGGGTGTACGTTGACGTAACGTTATCTAGTAATATTTAATTGTGACGTCATAATTATTGCACCAATGAGTTGCTGCATGGTACCAAATTTAAGGAAATACAGTATTAGTTATTCAGTCTTGCAGATTATTGCTGTAGATATTAATGTATGACTGTACCAAATTTCATGCTTTTACCCCAAATCGCACAATACCCTTGAATTACTAATCTAATCTGTAGGATTAATTATAAATCTTGATTATTTGTCCACGTATATTTCAGGGTCCATTTTTCAAAAAGTCATTTTTAAAGTTTGTAAGGCTTTTATATCATAGTATAATTTGTCATGCAGTGGTTTTTACACAATTCGGATATGCTGATTCCAAATCTGCCCCATGCCAAGCTCTATTTTTTATTCTCTCCTTTCAAAAATTGACAAAAAACAACATGGCCGCCAAAATAGCAGATCAAGTCACAATTAGTATGATTATATACATCATGTCTGGGTGCACAGCGGACACACAAACTTGACTTTCGTGTTCAAAATAACCTTTTTGTTTTGAGGAGTTTCATGTTTAAAGACCTGGTCAACTATCACGCAATTAATGTTAAAAATCCAAGATGATCGCCAATAATACAGAAAGTACCATTACTTTTTTCTAAAAGTCATAGAACGTTGATTTTGGTTGCTTAATATAGGTTTTTAATGCCAATAAAATCTAGTGTAGGCTACAGAACAGTAATAACGTCTAACTTCCATATCGCATGTAGTTTCAGGGAAAAATCCAAGATGGCCGCCATTTATACAGCAAGTACCATAACCATTTTTGTCAATGTCGTAGGAAGTTATTTTTGGCGCCTAAATGATAATGCCAGAATAATCACTCTCATCAATATACCGGTCACATCTTTGTGCAGCTTCTGAATTGATGTAGCGACTGCTTGATAGGACGCCATTGGATACTGTCTCGTGGTCGTAATTCACACCTAATCAAACTAAATATGATAGTTCTTCAGGTGCAGCAGGAAGCTTCTACATGAGAACTGGCTCGCCATTTTAATGATAATAGCTATTAATCTTCAGTCGAGTCGGAGCATTTTCAGATACACAGAGCTTCTTTACTATAAATGACGTCTGTTATGAACAGACGTTTAAGAGTGGGTGAACATGTTCATAGGGGTGCCAAATAGAACATCATAAAATACTGTAGATCTGGTCATTTTCGCGTGTTTAATTTTTCGAGAATTTGTGATTTTAAAAATTGCGAAATCTAGATTCCGCGAATTATCGATTATTATTATAATAGTAATTTTTGCGAGATTCCCCAATTCGCAAAAATTAAAACCTTACCGGATTTTACCAGATCTACAGTATTATATTATCTCCACAGGATAACCCATGAATGTAATGTTAATGCTGTGTGCACAGAGAACATAGCATGCCATGAAGCTGGAATGACAGGCAAACTATTATCAACCTCGACACTATAAAAAAGATATGTAGCTATGGGAACTGTGCTATCAACATAACACAAATATTATACGTTGAACTAATGCTAGTTGGTGTCAGCGTCTTGTAATTTCTGTAAGTTTTTGTCGTCTGGCAGATTCGTCGAAGTCTACAATTTCTTGAAATAATGTAATAATACACGTGTTATTGTTGGTCCGCTGACTTTGGCCCAACATTAAACCAACACCGTTTCTGAGTCTGGTATATTTGCTGGGATCAGTCTTAAAAAACAAACAGCAAAAACAAACGATTAAGAAAGTAAGGGTGTGGTATACATGGTATAGACGTAGTTATTTACTGAATATTACAGTGTTTCATCTAGGATTCAGAAGGGGCATGGCGCCACCGATCATTGGGGGTACCTTATCATGCGCGCCGGGCACCCAGTTGACTCGCTTGGGCATTTCCAACACCCACCCTCTCCAATTAAGGGTACAAACACTATGTACACAAGCCGTTATCAGGTATTGTGTCATAGGTGTGAGCGCGAGACATCAGTGATCGGGGTGCTTTCCACTGTGACAATGGCCTGGGTGGATTAAATATGACGTACCAGTAGTTCAATGAGACATTTCACTGTCTGAATATTAGAAGGGCAACGTGGCGCACCTGAATGCCAACATGGCGCTCACAAAACGCAACATGGCGCTGCGCCATGTTAGAAATGGCTAGATGAAGCACTGAATATTTGTTGAATCATTAGTAGTAAAGTTTAATATAGACTGATACTTTATCATGTTTATTTATATGGTATTATTCTATTATCATGATTATAGTTGGCATGCTACATTGATGCACTAAAACGTCGTTATCTCGCCTGTGATAAATCTAACTGTTGTAAAGTATAATTAGTGGAAATGAAAAATGTTGAACTTTGAATGGGAACGCAGGGCCGCTACGACGTCATCAAGCATTGGGAGTAAATAGGCGCACGTCATCAAGATAAATGCTAATTATGGGTCTCCTGGCATGATTGTCATACCCCCTTGTCAAGAGCAGTGATTTACCTGTAAACAGACACGACCACTCGTTAATCAGAAAAAAGACGCAGAACCATTGTTTTTTTAATGTTGGGCCACCGTCTACGACGGTGGCCCAACATTAAAAAAACGTTGGTCCTGCGTCTCGTGTTTTCCGGTGCTCACCTATTTTGTCACCTTCCCTTCCGCCACTTTGGAGTCCAATGCCCACTCCTTTCACACGATGCACTCCTAATCATTTAGAAATTTTGTTCCGAAGTTGGAATATCGTTGGGCCAGCTTCATGGGCGGTTAACCGACATCAAACCGACTTTGGGTCAACGTTTCGTGTTTTCTGGACTTCCAGTCACTTGTAATACGGAGCCGACCCGAATGATGGTCGATTACGAGGGGGAAACTAACCCTTCAATTCATCCATTTTCCTTACTTGTAATGACAATGATATCTGATCTTTAGGATGGCTCGTCTTGTTCTGATTATTTTATTATGGAGAATGAGTACATCTCAGGACATACATGTACTATGCTGGACCAGCGTTGCAGACGGCGGTCTAATGTTACATCAAGATAATGTCAACTTCTCTCGCTTTCGCAGACTTTAAAAGTCACAGTTTTGTAGATTAGAGAAATTGTGAAATTTAAAGTTAGTTGAAGGCTTCGGAATCCCCAGCTTCAAATTGAAGTTTTTTCTAACAGATCTGTTCAGCAATGAACAGGTTAATGTGTGTGATGATGATGCCTTGAAGCAATGTTGTCTACTTAACCTTTTCTGTACTGAAGCTGCTGTGTTATGTTTTAACCATTACAGTAGCGGACATTTTTCAGATTTTAGTTTTTACCGACTTTCGTTATATCCACTCGCACCAATCGAAGTGTTTAAACAATTCCTTATGTAGTATGCCTGTAAGATTATATTTTTAACGCCTAACTGAACCCACATTAATCGGAGTGTTGAAAACCAAATATGAACTGGATATTCAAGGGTCAACAATCACTCTAAGAATACAGGAAATCGCTAGCAGTAAGTTACCGTTAATTTCGCATTATTTTGTGCTCAACGCAGAAGGTGTTTTATCGTTGAGATCAAGGGAAGGAGGGTCGTATGTTAAGTGCGGAATGTCTTGAATGTTTTGAGTTAGTGTTAGTAATGATTGCTGATCGGCAGACGACATAGTTGTATTAAATGAAGAGTCGTTCAAGAGATTATCATAGATCGAATCATTTTGAGGTTTTTTCATCTCCATCACACTACTTCAGATCTTCTACTAGAGCTACTAGCAATAATGCAACATGGATTCATCTTTTTTAAGCATGATTTGACATGGCCCAATATGGACCGTGCCATAAATATAGTGAGCATGCCATAAATATAGTGAGGACTCCCGCTCGATCCAACTAAATACTGATTGCCTGCTTGCTGCTTGTTTGAATAATTAATTAATTGATTGATTTATTACATAGTAGATGTAAACAGAGGGGTATACATATCTGACAATTTCCAATCCTTCAGATCTCAAGCTCACTGTGGTCTATCATTATCATAACCATGACAAACAGGGAGGACATATGAATGGTATCATCTTCTGGTTTCAAATGTAAAAAAACGAATTAGGATGCTATTACCAAACAGCTGGCATGTTATCATTGCTTTGATGTGGTATATACTGCATGTTTGGATGCAAAAAGGTATACATAACATTTAATGAGACCTTGACCTATTCCCAGGTTCAGTCAGCTCATAAAAATAACCTCCCGGCTATGAATTGCGACATTTTGAACACTGTTGAACGGTGATTGAAATGTTTCTTATTTACACATATTCGGCATACAAATCCAACTCAAGATGTACAGCTGTAAGCTGCTATTGGACCTACAAAATATTTTTTTCACAGTTTTTCTTTTCATAACATCAGATCTGACGTGTTTCTAAAAACCACAACACATGAATCTTCCCTGTCAGAGGTAAACAATGCCGTCACGACCTGAACAGTGAACGACACCGACTTTTTACGACTACTTCGGGTGCTTGAACAAATAACTGTAATCATAACACCTGTCCAGCATAGTCTTCGTAGCATCTCGATGCGTTGAGCCAAAGTCGGTTTGATGTTGGGCCAGCGTCTTCAACGCTGGCCCAACATCAAACCTACATTGGGTGAATATCTCGTGTTTGCTGGGATCGTATGACCTCGCCAGACATTCCCCCAACAATGTGCCGACGGTTCATGAAGTGGCCCACAGCTGAGCCACCATTTGCCGGAGTGTGCACTGAAACGAGTAGATTGGGCGATAAGGAGACCCACCTCCAGCTCTTGTGATGCTCAGCGCCTCCCAATGGGTAGAAACATTGGCCCACTGTTGGTGCAACGTCTGCGACGTTGGACCGACAGTGGGCCAATGTATTACAGGGTTTGTCGTGTGTTACTTGGAGCATATCTAAGCGTACATAATAATTACACAGCGGAGTTGACAGTGACTGACCCCCACACAATTCTGTCATGCAAAGCCAAAAGGCAATATCTGCTTACTTTACAAGTAAGCGGATACTGTATTTTGGCTCTGTAAAGCACTTCACAGACCAGTTATTATGTACGTCATCTTCTCTCTGATAGCCTACGTTTATTTGCATTTCAATTGCGTCAAAAGATAAGAAAAACATAAACTAAATGGAACACAAACCTTGAAATAAAGTCGTCCCCTTGGATATGAAAAGGTGTATCTGCCACTTTACAGAGTGGCAGATACACCCTTTCATATCCGAGAGGACAAAATATTCTAAATTACAACTATACAACGTGCTGTTTCCATGACAGTATTTCATAAAAGAGGGAATTATCATTAATGTTTGCAGAAAGAAATAAAGGCTAAAAAATTATCTGTCACCCCACCCCACATCATCATCTGTGCATCATACATTTCATCAACTGATTACACTGTTTTAACATATTGCAGAGTTACATAAAGATAAGATTATATCAATTTTGTTATTTTGTTTTGTATGAAGCAGTGCATCCAAAGAGATAACCAAACAAACCATTTGTGCACCTAAAGGACGGTTGAATGTTGAATGAACAACATTGGGCCACATCTTGATCCCATCGGCCCAGGGTTGGGCAGACAAACGGAGCCACAGGGAACCCCCCGATCCCTCACTTTCTGACACTAATTAACATCGGCTCCCTCCGAAGTAGCTTTGATTCCGCGGTCTGAGACGGTGGGTATTTGTGGTATGAAGTGTTGTATACTGCACACAGCAATGTTGTGTTTGTATGTCAATATACGACCCTGAAATAAAAATTTTGCGTCTTTTTCAGTGAAACTTTATTTTTCAAAATTGACATGTCAACATGATGGCCCAACATGTTGTCCTTTTAAATGACGAGTGCCAATAAATGACGCAAAGCATTGTTTTTCTACTATTACTGCTAAACACACTTTTCACAATTAAATTTAGTTTTGAGATTTGAAGAAACTCCTACATCACAATGTAATTATTGTTATAAACATAAGTATATTACGTTAGCTGTTGTATTCTCTCTTGTGTATTTAATGTCTCTGGAAAATCCCCCAGACATGCCCAAAACCTCTTATCGGGCGAATGAAGGAAAATACTCTGAACGAGCCCGTGATAATAATGATATTCACCCCACCCTCATGCCAGCATCTGTACATCATTCATCTCGTGAAATGACTGCACTGTTTCTATCGTAGTACAATGTCATTTAAATGTCCATAAGTGCGAAAAGTGACGTAAAGCAATAATTTTACTACTAGGCCTAACATATATTTAGCCCGCCTTTTAATTTTTAAATAAAGAACGGCGTCGGCGTTTTTCTGGTGGATGTGATAACTATTGAAAAGTTGGTCATGTATCCTTCTCATATTTGTTCTGGGTGTTGCTAGTAACCAGTTCGGACAAGTTCAATAATGGGTAAAAAATCAAAATGATCACGATTTTTCGCATTTTACGTCTTTTATTTTACATTGTGGGCACGATAATTTAAAAAAATGTTCATGTATCCTGGTCAATTTTGTACTGCATGTTGCTAATAACCGGTTCTCGGAAAAGTTCAATAATGGCGGTGGGCTATTGTCGAGTGTGCTCTTGTTATTGTAGAAGTACACAGAACAGAACGTTCTGGTTATTGTTTACTGAATATATCTGTCCAGCCTGGTTCAACTGAATTAATTTACATTACATATCAAAACCCAAATCTCTGGTCCTTCGTGTATGTCTCCTAGGCATGCCCACTACCCCGTATCGGGTGAGTGAGGGAAAACACCACAACACACCATGTCAAATCACACCACCCTCACGTCATCATCTGTAGGCTACATCATTATTTTTCATCTACAGGTTTCTCTGTTTTTAACATATTACACTCCCTAAAATTTGTTCGTTTCGATGGAAACCTAGTTATTCTACTGTGTGCGGGCAAGCGACAAATGGACCGATGTTGCTTCGAGGTTGAGCCGCCGACGATGGCGGGGGACCGGCCTCGGATCAACATTGGCTCGACGTCTCGTGTGCGCAGATGTGTCTGTTGTTTCCTGTGGCTTTTTAATCATTTTAATATATCCGTAATCAGCATGTACATCCGTCACCATCATCATGTACTGTATCTGTGTCATGTTTTCGTGGAAATAAAAAAATGGTAAAAAAAAAACTCCTTAAAATGTCGAATGGAGTAGAGCAGAATAATTATTATTGCAACAAGTCTGCTCTGCAAAGCCAAAAAGCAGTATTTGCTGACTTGTAAGCAAATATTGCCGTTTGGCAATATCTGCCTGGAACGCCGAATCAATCAACGTGTATACGTATAATACGTAATTGTACACAGGTCTAGTACGCGATGAAAAGAGAGAGACTTTGATTATGAGATATTAATGTTTATCTAACTAGTTTTGTGTTTGATTATTTCAGAAGTCTGTGATAAGAAGACCAATCCCAAGTGGTGCCAGTAAAGTGCGGATTGTCAAAGTTAAGGTAAGGGAAATATTACAGACAATGTAACATTCATCCCAGTAAACACCAAACATTTGTATAACATTTATACAATGTTGGACCAACGTCGAAGACGTTGGGCCGACGTTGTATAAATGCTATACAAATGTTTGGTGTTTACTGGGATGTGACCCAACGCTGATTTGGGTCATTGTGACCTTTTTGTTCTTTCTCAACAATTGCAATATCATAAAACTCAACCACTGCTGTCCTTCTATAGCTGAGCTATTATTTTGACATAACCTAAGTAATGTCCAGTTGTGTTTATCGTATGCTGGGACTGCCTGTCTTTGCGCAGTCCGTCTACACACTCGCATCCATCATCATTGTCATGAAGTGTAGATGTGCTTCTTGCTCTTGTACTTTGGTCTATTTTTGACCAGGTTCTTCTCCGGGCTATATCTTGGAAAATACTTGTTGGATTGTTACAAAGCCGTGTCTCTTGTCTATTGAACTTTAGTTTAGTGTGATTCATTTCGCCGTTTTTCCCGGGGGATATCTTGGCAAATAACTAATCGATTTCTACCAAATTTGATACAAAACAGGACTTGCCTCATGAAGTTACAGTACTTTGGTCTACTTTCAGTACTTCACTTTTACCCACTATTTAATTTATATGATCGCTTTTTTGCGAGCCATATCTCGGAGAGTACTTGGATTATTGCCAAATTTGGTAATGATAATCTCTAGATCATGTGCCTTTTGTGGTTACTTTTGCGTGTATTTTGGTTTTTCTGTATCGTACATGTTACCGATTCATTTGAGTGTTTGACAAATGACTTGTTGTTTTGTGTGCCACGAGTGAGTGATTACTTTAAGCACTTGCTTTAAGTTATTGTTTTATTTTATCGTCTACGTATCAGTTGTGTCTTGAGGGACATTTGTACATGTATGGAATTTGACATTGTTTTTTCGCTAATTTAGCTAAATTGCTATGGTCCGACTGCACAGCTCAGCTGTTCTTGACAGGTTGTTTACACGGCCGTGCAAAGCCAAAAGGCAGTATCTGCTTACTTTACAATTAGATACGATTAAATGCACTGCTTATTTGCTTTGCAGAAGAGTACAACCGTGCCCTGACCCAGTAAACAATAGACGTTGTCCCAACTCTAAGCATTGGAGTCAGTAGCCGTGTCGTCCTCTCCGAGGCCGTGGATTGCTGTATTCGTTTTACCCGAAAAAATCAACATTTTTCAACGTGGCGGTGACTGAGAGCGATCTCGACCCCAAGGTTCGAAAAATGTCCATAACTTTTTAACGATTGTGCGAGCTTTGAGCTGAGAATGCGGGCATGTGACTGAGATGTTAGTCATTCTAAAACCTTATTTTCGACCTGATTATTCGAGGGCAAGTCTCACGATTTTGTACAGGGTCAATCTGTGGCTTAAACCTGTTTCAGCCACCGGGGCTATAGGGAGCCAGCATCTCTCGTTAACTTGGAACGGACTGTTATTACGGGAAGTAATGATCGATATGTTACCGGTGGTTATCATAATCTATCTGCCAGCGCGCCGGTGCGCGGGTCTTCCTCACAACCGGTCTGCCGGTTATTTATTCTTCCTTCACGCCAGCTTGCAAATTGGCGCGGGGATTTACGCGGAGCTGGTATCGCAGGCAGCCCGGGCTACGGTACACAGGATAATAATAATAAACATGGACCATCCGCATGTCGTGTCACGGCGCCCGGCCATCGCGAGGGGTCAATGGGAGCGCGACACATCCCGCACACGATACATTGAAACAATGATGGTTTAATGTTGGGCCACTGGCCCAACATTAAGCCATCATTGTTTCAATTTGTCGTGTTTGTTGGGCGGCGACGGCTGAACGCCTTTCCGGACCATATTGCACGGGGTACTTCATTAGACACTACATCTCTACCTCGGATCTATCCATTATGCATTTATGCTAATTTAACAGTGGGTCCTCTCTCTTACACTGTGTCTGAGATTTCTGTGGCGATTTGCATATCGTGATCTGCAGATGCGGCCCCTGTTTATCTTAGTTTTCTTCCGGGTTGTTACACCGTCTCAGAATAAATCCCCTTTATCTCCGCTCTCTCAATGTTGGCAATTTCCTCGTTATCTATTCTTTCTGGTGTAACTAGTGGAGTAACTAATAAAATAGATGTATTATTAAGTATGATATCGGGATGCTTGTAGCATTTTTCCGTCTCCGCCGCCGCAGGCGTTTCCTCAATTTAGCTCTCACTAAAATGTTAACTGATGAATTATGTTTATTGCACTGAACCATAAATTGTCATTTTTCAAGATGACCTCTAAAAAGCAGAGAACTTCATTGAAATGTTTTGCTGATAAAGAAAGAAGAAAAAAATTGAAATAGTTTGGGGTGAGGGTAATTTTTTCCTCATTTAAAATTGCTTTATTTATACTGGAGTAGTCTCCAAGTTTAAAAAAAGTTTTTTCCGGGGGGGGGGGGGGTTCTTTTAATTTATTTAATTTTACACATTCATTTTTCACATATGCCTGGAATCCATTAACAACAGTTACTAACAACACTCACATCCATCGTATTTTTTGATAGAATGACCTGGAAATATCTAACGGCCGGCCGTGTGCCGAAAACAGAAACTGTTGTAGGAAATGTACTACTATAGGAATAACATGGTAACAGTAGCTGAGTAACTTTGAAAATAATGATGAAATTCAAGGGTAGTTCTAAAACACAACCCCACAATCTCCTCGACCCAGAACCCCCAATTTTTTTTGAAGGGGTAAACGATCGGATGATTTTCTAAAAGCGCCACGCACTTTGGGATACATTAAATGGTACGATTCTTTCCCTGGACATTTGTTCAACAATAAACCGAATAGGGTTCTGACCACCACATCGTGTCTGCTGCACATGTGTACAGCCCTCAACTGTAGTGCTATTTTATAAGACAAATCTCTGCACTGTTGCGGTGGAGCATAAGGGAACTTTACTAACCTATCTATTTCAAATAATTCTGATTTTTGCGTGACTGATGGAAAGCGTACCGCGGGAGCGAACAAAAACTTGCTAAGACTGTCAGTACAAGACAGTCTAGTATGGAGCATGTTTGCAAACTGGGTTAATGTAATATGGGTGTCGTGGAGCTCGTTCTGTGTCGTGAAAACATACCGTCCTCTTGGATATGAAAGGGTGTATCTGCCACTTGGTAAAGTGGCAGATACACCCTTTCATATCCAAGAGGACGAATTACATTTGTTTCCCAGTATATAGGAAATATCCGTGCCACCTTGGCTCGACCCTTAAAGCGCTGAAATTATTATTTGTATATAAGCCAGCCAAGAGTTCGAAGAGTTTTTTCAATCATCATAAATGTCTTAGTCAGATCTTTCAGCTTCATTTGAATACACACGCTATGGGTTTACGGCCATATTATAAATACTTTTTCAACGTCAGATTCTGACGTCTTAGCCTCTATAGACGTACGATGTCTACATCTGACGTCTAAAGTCGGTCCCCTCGCTGAAAGAGTTAAATTCGCACGACATTAAAAAAAAATATCTATTTTTGTATCATGTTGCATAAGCACCTCAACAACCACCCCCTCCCAGTGCGGGTCTTGTACATGTGCTTGAAAACCTCACATCTTGGAATTTTGTCACAGAAAAAGTGAATGAATCCCGCCCTGAGATTCTATATTCAGTGTGATTCTCATGAGAGGTGACGGGAGTGCCTTCCCAGCAGACACAAGTCGTTGAGGCAATGTTGGTCCACCGTCCGCGACGCCGGCCCAACGTTAAACCTACATTTAACCAATGTCCCGTGTCTGCTGGGATGTAATCTTGTCCACCTGTCTGTGTCAGCGTGTATGTCAGTGACGCCATCCTCATATAACCTGACACAGAATACGTGCCCCGACTGCAAAGACAAACAGCAGTAACTGCTTACTTGAAAAGTAAGCAGTTACTGCTGTTTGTCTTTGCACGGCAGCACACACCGGATCGCTCCAGTGGCCTTGGTTTACCAAATAAAGGCACCTCACGTTTATTTATCTCGTTGTATCGCATACATGTTCACCTTTTAGTGACAATCACAGTGTGGGGTTTTTCTCTTCAAATGCTCATTGCCAGTTTTGCTGTTCCTTTCGCCTGCTTTGTGCGGTAATTATATGCTCTCTAGTTGTTCTGAAAATCTCCATTTATCCTTGGTGTCTGCCCTCGTTGGACCGCGCTGGGCTATGTGGCCCACCTCTAATCTTTTGAGACCCCCTACAAACCCACCCGCAAATCTAATCATACTTCATATCAGCTATACAAGTATCCTAAGACTATTTGAAGTATCCACATTTCCTACGCATCAGAGCACTACAAATATTGGTTTATTGTATTTGATGATTTTCAGGTCTACGTGGAATTGTATTACTTGTTTGTGAAAAAAACATGTATCAACAGCAATAAAATAAAATAAATAACCTTTACTTGAGTATCATGTATGCTTATTTGTAATGGCATATCCTGCAGAGACGTCAATGCTCTCAATGCCCCGCCTACACGATATCAATGTGATATGATTTTCAAAGTAAATGTGTCTAGATTGTTTTAACCATTGCCAGCACGTATATTAACTCTTTCAGGCCTGAATTTTCTATTGTCATCTTCATCCACTACAAGCCGCGAATTGCTGTCGCAATTCTCGACTTGTAGTGGACGAAGATGACTTGATGTGGGTGAGAAATTTAAAAAAAATACCACGTATTGGTAAACCAGTTTCATGGAAATTTTCATTCTAAAACCCCTAGTTGTAGGAAAATGAAGTCTGTTTTCAGGGATGTGAAATGATGCTTTATTGCATCGTGAGGGCTTAAAGGGTTAAGATCACAACACATATTAAGATCTTTGTTAGACCTTACAACGCGGGGATAGACTTCAGAATCTGACGTCTGTAGACTTCAGAATCTGACGACTAAAGTCGATCCCCGCACTGTAAGAGTAAAAATATTTCTAATGGCCGTAGACCCATAACATAGGTATTCAAATGAATCAGAAAGGGCTAACTATGACATTTATGATGATTTCAAATTAAGAAAAACCTTTGGTTGCGATTGGTTTCACAAATTAATTCAGCGCTTCAAGGGTTGATACCACCGACATACCCAAAGAGGTTTGTTAAAAATAGTTGAGGTATTGTATTCTTTTTTATGTGGGTAAAGCGCATATATACCCCGTGGATGTTCCGTTCTAGAGATACATACCCAACATGACCTTCCCTGCTCTTCCTTACAAATCGATGTAAACGCGATATATTCATCAGATTTCTACTATTTTTTTCTGAACACTCTGATGTATTACATGATCACCCATACCATGGTTAGGTTTCGAAATCGGCTAAATTAATTTGCATATCCAAGATATATGGCTCTTCCTTACAAATCAACCTAAACGCTAAGCAGTCGGCACTATTCATTCACATTTTTCATCCGAATTTTGTTTTTAAAAAATCTAATGGAATGCCCTGGTTGAGTTCGATGATTGACAAATTTGCATATCCAAGATGGCTGTTCTTTACAAGTTAACTTAAACTCTCTGCTGTCGCAAATAATCATCCGATCTTAACAAAATATTTCTGAACACTCTCTGGTGGATTACCCTAGTTGAGCTTGAAAATAGACTAATTTTAATATATCTAAGATGGCCGCCATAGCACTTCTTTTACAGCCCCATCGTTACAGCATTGGCAAAGAACTTTTAATTGTTATAGTGGTGCTATAGTGTTGCATGACTTCTAGGAAGTGGTGGCTTACCATCAAACATCCTGCATTGTTGGATTAATGCTGGGCCACCGTCATTGGTTGAATGTATTATGTTTTGCTGGATTGTGAGATATATATAATCTTGTGTTGGTGGGAAGTAGATTGGGTTGACTTGACACAGGGATTCAGGCTTCCTCCCATCACTGGTCACAGCAGACCAAGGCCACGCTGATAAAATATGCAGTACTACGCCCACCAGTCGCCCCCTTGGAAATGAAAGGGTGTATCTGCCACTTTAAAAAGTAGCAGATACACCCTTTCATATCCAAGGGACGCAGTGTCAAACATATCTCTTTGATACACAATAAACAATACGAAATCGTCTAGAAACCAAAATGTGATGTAGTTTAACTTAGAAGGGAAGCCTACAGTTGCCAACTTCTTGCTGTGAAGCATGGCTCCATGGCTCTAGGTAACATAGTGACATGAGCGGCGAGGACATTTGATGTTTTCCCGCGCGATCTGTTGTGGATTTTATACCTTGTCGTCGATCTGTTTGTCTTTTCAAACTAAATCTCTCGGAGAAGAATATTGTTTATTGTCAAGGGTACTGGAATGATTGCTAGTAGTAGAACATTTCGCCCCCACCTGGGGAGTGTCATTAGGGATCTTTTCCGTCTGTTGCATCAAGGAATCTATAGATTCCTTGGTTGCATTTGTACTGCATGGTACAGAAGCACTAGTCTACATCGATTATCCAAGGGAAGCTGCAGCCTCCAAGTGTCTGGCTATAATCTTTGGGCGGATTGCCAGGCACGTAAACCCGTTGCTCCGCTCAACAGCGGTACCAATGCAGCTCCCACATCAGTGCAGGTTGTTGACCGTAGTAGGGCCTTAAACTAAACCGGCGCATTAGGTCTCTCACGGGGTGCGGAATGGAGTTACCCTTAACTTTTGTTACTCTGGGGACTATCCGACCCAAGGATAGCGGCGCTGTGTTTTGTTTAGCTAATCACACGTCAGATGGTTCACTAAATTAATAATAAGGTCACTTATCCCTTTTTATAAGCAACGTAAACATAAGTAATCATAACTACATTAATAATGTTAAAACTAAATCCAGAGAAAACTATAATTAAAATACGACAATGCATATAATTTTTGGCCTATATACATGTACATGTAGTATGCATGCAGTTCACAAAAATGACTTGAAACAACTTTTATTCGATCCAGTCATCAATCTAGTAATATAAGTGTCTATGTGTGGGTGATACAAGTTTTTTTATGGGACATCAAAATAATGGCGTTTTCTTCGTTTTTCGTCCACATTATCTGGATTCTGTGTGTATTCTGTGTGTAGTTTGCTGGCGGGCTGTTTTTGTTGCGTATTTTTCACGCGTTTCTGGTATCAGTCGACCATAGTCCACATCCCAGCTATCAGGATACGTCCGTCAGCCGAAGCCACAGCAAACACGAGGCGGTGACCCAATGCTGGTTTAATGTTGGCCCAGCGTGTACGACGCTGGCCCAACATTAAACCAACATCGCGAAATCTGATTGAAAACTACTGTAGTGGGGCTTAGCAGTGAAAGGGTTAGGTCAAGACCTGCTGAGAGGAGATGTGGCAGTGTGAGGGAAGACTTAACAGATCAGATCGTCAACCCTTTAGCCACCAAGCACGATTATAATCTGTTTAATTCTGTTTTATTATAAGGTTAAATCACAGCTATTGGGAATAAAAATTTTTGTTCAAACATCCAAGATTTGTAAATGTTTGATTTCAAATTAAGCAAATATGAGTAATTTCCCACTTGAAGTTGTGGCTCGCGGTAGCGAGACACAACTTCAAGCGGGTGGAAATTTAAACAGGATAACTTAGCGGGTGAAAAGTTAATAAACATGATATATGTATTAGTTTTATTTTCTTTCTATATTTCATGGAAAAATCTTAACATAATTCAACATCAGTACTGTTGTTTTGAATGGACTGAAAATGAGGTTTGTTCCATCATTGAGCCGGTATCGGGCAGACATCTCGTGTTATCTGGGCATTACGTGAACACGTGAGTGACTGCGGTAATAACCTGCCCAATTTGGAGAAGCATGGGGGGGGGGGGTAATAAAACAAGAATATCATAAATTACAACCCACCCGGTGCTTTTATGGGCCATGTTTTATTCAATGAGGAGGACGCCCCAGCACACAAACAAGAATGAATACAATAAGGCGGATTCTAGAATCTACAGAAAATTATAGATATTTGAAATGGGTTTGTTAGTTGTACAGTACAGCACAGCTGAAACCTAGCAAAAACGAAAAAAATTACCCAAATGTTGGTACAATGTTCTCAGTTTTGAATTTTAGTGCTTGGAATGGGCTTTTTAATTGAAATCGCAGCCTAATTTGGATTTTTTTTTCTCGCCAACAAAGGGGGGATAACCCCCTTTTGTTTCTAAGTGGGAGATCCGGACAGAAACCGTGTTTACTTCTTGTGATGTTGATCCACGGTCTGCAACGATTTGCAACATTTGATGCGTGTTTTAAACAATATTTATGTTGTGAAATTGAAATTCGAATGCGCTTTAAAAACGACGTCTGAATCGTTAAAGATGTTTGGTTTACTTGCTAACTGTGTCCTCGGTGAGCAATGTGGAAAAAATATGAGATTTGTGCCCATCAGAACACCCGATCACCTCGTGTGTTTCGAAAAAATCACCAACTTATGCTGGCATAATGTTGCCCCAACGCCACTGATTGCTGGCAAACTGGCTAACACATGTTAACCCCTTAACCACCGGTCCTGATTATATTCGGTTTTTCATCTGTTAGTAGCATATTAGGTATACCACCTTTTAAACATGTTAAAGCTAAAGCGTGACATCAATCATCTTCACTCTGCCATGTGATTTGCGGCACGCAATCCCATGGCCTCACGTTATACTGTCATCTGCCCTGATACAAATATCTTCGGACCAATCACATTGGTAAGCAACGTAAACAAATCGTCTGACCCCGGGTGTGACTGTCTCGGAAATCTGTGCCGCGCATTGTGAGTGGTCACCGCTGACGTCATTCACAGGCACTAATGAATATTCATGTTAAGATAACCCCTCTCTAATATACAGTTCCCGTACACACTAGTTGTCCAGGCTGGAGCCATGCTCTGCGTGTATTAAGACTGGACTGGTGCAGATGGACATCAATCAGCAAGGTTTGAAAATAGTTCATCTTCATTTTGCCAAATCTGAATAATTTTCACTCACTTGAAGTTGTGGATCGCGTCAGCGAGACACAACTTCAAGTGAGTTAAAATTACAATTAAAAAATATGGCTGTTAAAGGGTTAAACGTCTTGTGTTTGCTGATAAACTGTACATCATAAACAACCGAATTAACCCTTTAACCTCCGGTCCCGATTATATTCTTAACTTTTTTATTATCACATTAGACATGTTAAATACCAGTTTTTTCTAACATGTTCAGGATGAAACGTGACATCAATCAGCAAGGCTTCAAAATAGTTGTCCTCCCATTTTTTTCAAATCTGAATAACTGCTGAGTAAACACAAAACATTTGTATAATATTTTTACAATGTTGGACCAACGTTGAAGACCTTTTGACCCGCCGCTGTATAAATGATGTAAAAATAATTTGTGTTTACTGTGGTGTAAATAAACATGAATTCGAAAACTGCTTTTCTACATGTAGGCCTACATTTTAATCATTTTACAGTACATTTTCACGTTTAAAGCAGAACTATAATATTGTGTTCAAACTTCACCACTGCAGTTAAAACCTTTGGAACGCACAGCGGGGTCAGGAAGGAAATACAGTTATTTTGGGGTGTTAGCCTTCGCGCCATGACCGGGATACGGCATTAAACTCGAAGTAGATCCATAGGGGGTAGTCTAGTCGCATTCCGATATTCTGCAAAAGCAAAAACGGGTTTTATATCAACAAGCTCTATACGTAGCCAAAACTTAAGCCTTTCGACGCGGGAGCGATTTTACACGTCAAATTTTGACGTCTGTAGACGTCAGAATCTGAATTATACTACATGTATTTCTAAATAAATCCCCACTCCCTTCGGACTAACAACTTATGTTGGCATAATGTTGCCCCAACGCCACTGATTGCTGGCAAACTGGCTAACACATGTTAACCCCTTAACCACCGGTCCTGATTATATTCGGTTTTTCATCTGTTAGTAGCATATTAGGTATACCACCTTTTAAACATGTTAAAGCTAAAGCGTGACATCAATCATCTTCACTCTGCCATGTGATTTGCGGCACGCAATCCCATGGCCTCACGTTATACTGTCATCTGCCCTGATACAAATATCTTCGGACCAATCACATTGGTAAGCAACGTAAACAAATCGTCTGACCCCGGGTGTGACTGTCTCGGAAATCTGTGCCGCGCATTGTGAGTGGTCACCGCTGACGTCATTCACAGGCACTAATGAATATTCATGTTAAGATAACCCCTCTCTAATATACAGTTCCCGTACACACTAGTTGTCCAGGCTGGAGCCATGCTCTGCGTGTATTAAGACTGGACTGGTGCAGATGGACATCAATCAGCAAGGTTTGAAAATAGTTCATCTTCATTTTGCCAAATCTGAATAATTTTCACTCACTTGAAGTTGTGGATCGCGTCAGCGAGACACAACTTCAAGTGAGTTAAAATTACAATTAAAAAATATGGCTGTTAAAGGGTTAAACGTCTTGTGTTTGCTGATAAACTGTACATCATAAACAACCGAATTAACCCTTTAACCTCCGGTCCCGATTATATTCTTAACTTTTTTATTATCACATTAGACATGTTAAATACCAGTTTTTTCTAACATGTTCAGGATGAAACGTGACATCAATCAGCAAGGCTTCAAAATAGTTGTCCTCCCATTTTTTTCAAATCTGAATAACTGCTGAGTAAACACAAAACATTTGTATAATATTTTTACAATGTTGGACCAACGTTGAAGACCTTTTGACCCGCCGCTGTATAAATGATGTAAAAATAATTTGTGTTTACTGTGGTGTAAATAAACATGAATTCGAAAACTGCTTTTCTACATGTAGGCCTACATTTTAATCATTTTACAGTAGATTTTCACGTTTAAAGCAGAACTATAATATTGTGTTCAAACTTCACCACTGCAGTTAAAACCTTTGGAACGCACAGCGGGGTCAGGAAGGAAATACAGTTATTTTGGGGTGTTAGCCTTCGCGCCATGACCGGGATACGGCATTAAACTCGAAGTAGATCCATAGGGGGTAGTCTAGTCGCATTCCGATATTCTGCAAAAGCAAAAACGGGTTTTATATCAACAAGCTCTATACGTAGCCAAAACTTAAGCCTTTCAACGCGGGAGCGATTTTTCACGTCAGATTTTGACGTCTGTAGACGTCAGAATCTGAATTATACTACATGTATTTCTAAATAAATTCCCACTCCCTTCGGACTAACATACATAACAATATTACATGGTTCAACTCCACCATAGCTCGGTCAAGACAAGGGCTGTTTATAATAATTGCGATTACCACAGCCGTTTTAAAAAAACATAGTATTTTTTGTAAGCGCGATGCTATCAGGCTTTTTAAAACGTTTTTAAAAGTGTTTTTTATCTTTGGGAGAGAGCGGGGTATGAGGAGGATTTGGGCAATTAAAAAAACTTGAAAATCTCTTAATGATCATCTCATTATTTTAAAAGTGAGGTTGTTTTTTGTCTTCGGGTAGTACCATAATATCCTGGTGTACACAACATAATGCTCCAATTGATGCTAATTTCAAGAGTAAAGCTTTATTTTCACTATATATTTCGGAAACCTTATTTTAAGTGAGATTTGTACTATAACCAGATATTACAGTGTACTATAACCAGATATTACAGTGTACTATAACCAGATATTTTACTGAGCAATTTCTGCAATCTCTTCTTGTTTTCAATTGCCTGTTACATTTCTGCTGTTACTGACAATATTGAAGGCGGGGGACATTGTCATTTTTTCGTGACAGCGGCTTTTGTTATTTTTAGATTATGTGCAGGCCATTTCCCTGCACTTTTGCTGTGTGTTGGCCATGTTTGAACACTATGGAATTGTCTACTGTCATATTGCCACCTCAATATGACACACCAGTACAGATCATGTAACGCAGTACTTTATTCACCCCTGCTGTTTGAAATGTGTGGCTTTCCCCCACGTTCCAGGAAGAAGAATCTCTCTTCCAGCAAACACAAAATATTTGTATAACATTTGTACATTAACGGCCCAACGTCTTCGACGTTGGTCTAACTTTGTACAAATGTTATATGAAAATGTTTTGCGTTTACCGTGTTTGCCTGCAATGTTGGGACAAACCCAACATTTGGTTGAATGTACCGTGTTTGCTGGGAGCTCTTTGTATCAAACGATTACTGTAAATAAGATTGCGTCTCCACTTTGAGGATGAGAAACAGCCAATATATATACGCTCTTACCAGGATTTATAAAAGCTGTCCCATGAGACATACTACACTGTCGTTTTAATGCTGGGCCTTATTCTATGACTCTGACTCAACGTTAAGCCCACATAGTGTCAGCATCTCGTGTCGGCCGTTGTATATTCTCGTGGCTCTCAGTCTGATGGCCCATGGTCATATGAAGGAGCTTTAAGCTCCTTGGTAATATCAGCCCCACAGGGGGTTTTCCAACAGTATGGCCACAAACACTGACGGACGGCGAAAAACGGATGTCGTGTCATCCTCCAGATTTGCCAAGGATTTATAACATAGTAATAGCCACCCAGCCGGTATCCAAATCTGGTACGTGTAGTTATCATGGCTTTAAGCTAAAGTTTGTAATATTCTGAAGCTCAGGAACGGCTTTGCAGTATGGCGGTGCTATCCATTTTAGCCGGCCTTTTATTTTAAATTTAAAAAGGTGGGCTTTTGCAATTGAAGTTTGGCGGCGTTGGCATCGGCGTCGGCGGTAACATTTACTTGTGGGCACGATAATTCGAATGTTTTACATGAACCTTCCCAAATTTGTTATGCATGTTACAAATGACTAGTTCCGGGCAAATCAAATGGCTGAAAAAAATTCAAAATTGCCGATTTATTGAGCTTTTTCGCAGTTTACGTTAATAATTTGACCTGGTGGGCGCGATAACTTCAAAAGTTTTTCATGTATCCTGCTCAATTTTGTTAAGCATGTTACTAGTAAGCAGTTTTCGGACAATTTCAATAATGACTGAAAACAAATTCAAAGTGGCCGATTTATTGTGATTTTTTTGCATTTTTCGTCAATAATTTGACCTTATGGGTGCGATAACTTCAAGTTCAATAGTGGCAGCGGGCTATTGTCGAGTGCGCTCTTGTTATCATATTCCTTGAGTTTTATGGTCCTCACACATTCCTGTGCACATACATTATATATATCATATTGTCTTTATTTTGAACAGGGGTTTTCATTGTTATTCATACTTGTCCGGAGGAATTTAAATTGTTCACAGTTAAGGAAGAAATCATCAGCTTAGGGGATAACAATCTAGTTTCCACAGCGGATCTCTGAAACCCCTTGGGCTATTCCTCTCATATTGTACACACAAACTACCCACGGGTGTAGTATACGCCTGTTTTCTTTGATATCTTATTATCCGTCTAACATGACTGATTTGAAATAAATGGCCATGACATATAGTAGATTTAAAATTTTAAATGCTAAAGCTAAAATTTTAAGATAGGCCTAAGTGTTTTGCAAATGATATTCGCTTCTAAACGATGATCAGAGGCTGAGACCTAATTCCGTCGCCGACGGGCCTTGCTCGAGATATATTTTGAAAAACCCTTCCACCCTACACAGCAGACACAAGACGTTGAATCAATGCCGGTTTAACGTCGGTCCACCGTCTACGACGTTAAACCAACATTGATTCAACGTCTTGTGTCTGCTGGGTCTCTTCGCATGGGTCGAGATAACCGGAGTAGGTGAGGAACGTATTCGGCTGCACCTCCCACTCCCTCCTCCCCCTGCTTTCACTGACAGGGTGAGCTGAGAAGGCTCTATGGTTTTATCAAGTGGATAATTTGCGAAATTATAAAAATAGATATTTTTAAAGCCTCACAGCTGAAATTACCACCACGGGTGTAGTATACGCCTGTTTTCTTTGGGAGCTATGACCATCAACCTTTTTTTACCCACATCTCTGAGTAGCAGTGTCATTTACAGAGCACATCTCTGAAACCTCTGAGGAATTCCTCCCATATTCCCCACCCACGTCACCCAGAGGGTGTAGGCCTAGGTGTGCCTTAATGTGTGTTTCTATCACGAGGACAGGCGGGGATTATGGCGCTTTTTTTAAGCTGTTGTAGACGGTTGGAGGATGAGAGAATGAGATGGTTGGAGGATGAGAGTTGGGGTACTGGGATGATTGCTAGTAGTAGTACTTTTTGCCCCCATCTGGGGAGGGTCATTAGGGATCTGTTCCGTCTGTTGGATGCTGTGTACGGCATTGTACGGAAGCACTAGTCTACAGCAATCATCCAAGGGCAGCTGCAGCCTCCTCGTATCTGGCCATAATCTTCGGGCGGATTGCCAGTGGCGTACCCTGGTTCCTCCGCTCAACAGCGGAGCCAATGCAGCACCCGCATCAGTGCTGGCGCTGATGTAGGCCGTGGTAGCCTTAAATAACCGGCAATAGCGTGTTTGACATTAGGTCTCACACGTGGGATGAATGGAGTTACCCAGAGGGAATGATCCTTCCTATTGTTACTCTGGGGACTATCCGACCCGAGGATAGCGGAGCTGCGCGAAATGCCACAGAGTTTCATCATTAAATTGTACAGCGAAACTCAAGTCTCCGGCCGTCTGGGCATGTCTGGGGGTATATCCCCTAGACATGCCCAGGACCCCTTATCGGGCGAGCGAAGGAAAACGCTCTCAATAACCCACCATGCCCTATCACCCCCACCCTCACATCATCATCTGTACATTATTCATCTCATCAATTGACTACAACGTTTTTATCGTATTATAATGTCACTTAAAAGACCTTTTGTGCCGAAAAGTGACGTAAAGCAATGATTTACTACTACTACTATCTCTGAGTAGCAGTGTCATTTACAGAGCACATCTCTGAAACCTCTGAGGAATTCCTCCCATATTCCCCACCCACGTCACCCAGATGGTGTAGGCCTAGGTGTGCCTTAATGTGTGTTTCTATCACGAGGACAGGCGGGGATTATGGCGCTTTTTTTAAGCTTTTGTAGACGGTTGGAGGATGAGAGAAAAAAATAGAAACTCATTCGATGTTTTAAAGATTTTATGTCGTCGGTGATTTCTTACCATTCCACATTATTTCAGCTGTCATAGTATATAACCGTTTTAGACAAAGCGATTAAATGTGTGACAAAAAATTGACACACGTTTGACTTTTGTGAGCATTAGATAATTATTTTGATACCAAGCGTCTTTTTTCCGTTTTTCCCAACAAAACATAATACAAATTTTGCAAACTGGTATCAGGAATCTTTATAATGTTGAATTCAGTGAGATATTTAACATGATTTACAACTTGTTATTCTGTTAACTGAGTGAACGCCACTGTGGGACTTACATCAGCGTGCAAGGTAAACGGCCCTCTTAACAATAACGGCTGTGTTTATGACCGGTGTAAAAAGCGGGATGCTTTATCTGCTCATCTGTTTTTGTCCCCAAGGATCCACACAACACAAATCTCAGGCCCTCAGTAATGTTTGGCCGACGTCTCAGGCGGCGGCCCATCATTGTGAAAATTCTGAGCCAACGTCTTGTAATCATGTTGCTGTCTAAGAAGATTGTACAACTGGCGAATGTATCATATATCCATACTGCTTCTCAGCAAACGAGAGACGTTGAACCATTGTTGTTTTAATGTTGGCCCAGCGTCGGAGAGGGTGGGCCAACATTAAAACAACATTGGTTCAACGTCTTGTGTTTTGGCTACCCAACAAACGCAACACGTTGAACCAATGCTGGTTTAATGTTGGTCCAGCGTCAGGTTTGTTCTCGTTATCTTTTTTCTCCACTTTGCCAGGGCTTGTCTAAATATTTATGACAAGTGGACCGTGACTATTCAAAGGTCCGGAGTGTGCAATGATGTGCTACCTTATGTCATTGTGCACTAGAAGGTAGTAGTACTTCGTAGTAAATTATTGTTTAAGTCACTCTTCGACACTAATGATCATTTAACATGTTTAAGTGACATTGTAATACGATACAAACAGTGCAGCCTATTGATGAGATGAGTGTTTTGTTTTGTTTTGTTCAAAATACAGCTCCGCTATCCACGGGTCGGATAGTTCCCAGAGTAACAATAGCAGAGGGTAACTCCAGTCATCCCACGTTAGAGCTGTAATGTCAAACACTAGCCTATATTGCCGGTTGTTTAAGGCTACCACAGCCAACGCCAGTGCCTGCACTGAGGGAACTGCATTGTGCACTAGAAGAACCCTTGCGAGAAGAATAAATAGGGCATAGTTCAGACTTCAATATTGCCACATATAGTGAAGAAAACGACGTACAGCTATACACTTGTTACCAAAATGTTGCAAGTCTCTTCAAAAAGGAAAAATAATTGACAGCTTGATTCTTGGAAAATCTGTACAACATGTACAAGAAAAGCTCCTCTTAACAATAACGGCTGTGTTTATGAACGGTGTAAAAAGCGGGATGCTTTATCTGCTCATCTGTTTTTGTCCCCAAGGATCCACACAACACAAATCTCAGGCCCTCAGTAATGTTTGGCCGACGTCTCAGGCGGCGGCCCATCATTGTGAAAACTCTTGAGCCAACGTCTTGTAATCATGTTGCTGTCTGAGAAGATTGTACAACTGGCGAATGTATCATATATCCACACTGTTACCCAGCAAACACAAGACATTGAACCTATATTGTTTTAATGTTGGCCCAGCGTCAGAGACGATGGGCCAACATTAAAATAACATTGATTCAACGTCTTGTGTTTTCTTGGTACCCAACAAACACGTTGAACCAATGCTGGTTTAATGTTGCTCCAGTGTCGGGTTTTTTTTCTCGTTATCTCTTTTCTCCACTTTGTCAGGGCTTGTCTAAATATTTATGACAAGTGGACCGTGACTATTCAAAGGTCCGGAGTGTGCAATGCTTTGCTACCTTATGTCATTGTGCACTAGAAGGTAGTAGTACTTAGTAGTAAATTATTGTTTTAGGTCATTTTTCGGCACTAATGATCATTAAAGTGACAAACAGTGCAGTGCAGTCTATTGATGGAATGAATGATGTACAGATGAAGATGTGAGGGTGGGGTGATAGGGCATGGTGGGTTGCTGAGAGTGTTTTTCTTCACTCGCCCCATTATATTAGGCTTTCCGGGCATGTCTAGGGGATTTACCCCCCCCCCCCCCAGACATACCCAGAAGTCCAAAGACTTGTTTTGTTCAAAATACATCTCCGCTATCCTCGGGTCGGATAGTTCCCAGAGTAACAATAGCTGAGGGTAACTCCATTCGTCCCACGTTAGAGCTCTTAATGTCAAACACTAGCCTATATTGCCGGTTGTTTAAGACTACCACAGCCAACGCCAGTGCCTGCACTGCGGGAACTGCATTGTGCACTAGAAGGAGAACCCTTGCGAGGAGAATAAATAAGGCATAGTTCAGACTTCAATATTGCTACATATAGTGCAGAAAACGACGTACAGCTGTACACTTGGTACCAAGATATTGCAAGTTTCTTCAAATAATGTCAAAAATTGAAAGTTTGAATCTTGGAAAATCTGTACAACATTAACAAGGAAAAGCTGTATAAGTAGCAATTTCTATAGACCAATCGCGGTTCCATACAATCAAACAAATCATAGTAAACCCCTTATTACATGTGTATGTTGTAGGGAATGCTCGCTAATATGCTTTTCACTAAATTTATTCAGGATGAAATGAACTGTTTTATCATTCGCTCACCTCGCATGACGTCAGAGATACCCATCTAGAAACGCTACAAATTTGAGGTTCCATCTTAAAACCGGGGTATTGGCCTCACATCATCTCTACATGATTTATTTCACCAAGTCGTCGCCTCGGAGCTAAAGGATCCTATCTGACACTCGTTAGAGTGGCAGATAGGATCCTTTAGCTCCGAGGCGACCAAGTGATTGCACTGATTTTAACCTATAACAATTGACTCGATTGACCATTCAGCCAGAAAGTGACGTTTAAAAGCATCAATTAATACTGCTACCATCTTAAACCACCAGTAAGACTGTCTTCGATTCCGAGATGAGCCTCCAAGCTCACTTGCGATTTATCTGACTGGTCTCCTGCATACAGGAGCATATTATATATAAAAAATTGCATTAGTGGTGATCTGACCCCGGACTGTGGAAACCCCTCCCATGTCTTTGTCATGTTGTGCATTATTTGCTGTAATTGCATTCCCACCAGAGTACCTTGAAAGACACTTGGTAGGTTGGAGCTGCTGTTTAATCAAACGTGTATATAATACATGTAATGTATAAAGTGTAGGAGTCCCTGCACTAGTCGCCACCATGACCACGGTATATCCCCGAGTCCGGGATATACCGTGGTCGGTTGGTGGCGGCGAGGTGCTCTATATACAAATACCGGGATTGGGTTGCGCTCGTCAACTATGATTCTGATGTTCTCAGATGTCATTTATTTGGCTATGGAGGAGATCGTGCCTTCACTGTTCAGTTACATCGCAACGGCACTCCCAGCAAACACTTTACCGACAATCATTGTTCCGACAATCATTGCTCCAACAATCAGGGCGGGGGCCCTAGGGTAGTGGTTAGCACCGCTGCCTTTCACGCCAGAGTCCGGGGTTCGGTCCCCGGTCTCGGCGGTTTGAAAGAAACACAAATTGTTTCTTCCCCATCCACATGTGAAAGTTAGTATTGTGACCGAAAGGTAGCGTGCTCGGCGTCAGACCGCCATGGCTCGAATTTCGAATCCTGTGTCTGGAGGACAGTGTCATCTCAATCATCTCAGGAGGTTCTCCTGGCCCAGTTTAGCCTATATGTGCACAAAAGTGGCCTAAAGCCCGATTCATTTCATTTCATTTGCTCCAACAATCATTGCTCCAACAATCATTGCTCCGACAATCGTTTTTTTTTTATTTGTGAGAGATAACAGTCCCCACTCTGCGGTTTCACTTCAGATATACCCGTAATTTTCAACTTCATACTCATTTTAATTTAATTAGGATCGTAACACTTTATTACGTTTATCCTTTTGATGTATACTTTGCTTTTAAACGCAGATGCCAGCTGCAAAATAAATAATCGAGGGGGTTATACAGATAGCCGAAAGACCCAAAGACATAAAACATATGTCCGTGCACGTCTTGTTACACGCTTAATGTATCAAATAAAATATTTTCCGCTTTTTATAGAGCTTACACAGATCCGAAAAAATAAACATTGGCAAAATCAAATACGGTGAAACCCGTAGTGTATATACCGGAATGCCTTAGGGACGAAAGTTTATTCCGGTTTGGACAGATTCCGGTTTGGACAGGTTTTTTTTGCTTTTGGAGAGGAACGATAACTTGTACAATTGACATGAGGCTTGCAATTCAGGGTGCGTCGTTGGTAGGCCTATGAATGATAGGTGGCTGTATGTGAAGTTTGCACAGTATTATGGTGACTGGAAATATTTTTTTTACATTTTCTCAACTTTTCTCTAGAGTCGACGCTAAGTCGTTTTAAAACTAAATTTACAATGTTAAAAAATATTTCCATTCACCATAATACAGTGCAACCTGCACATACTGAACCCTGTACAAACCAGAATCCTATCTAAACCGTAATGATTATTTGGTTCCGAATTAATTACAGTATTGCACTCAAAAGAATACTAATTGACCCTTTCCGAACCGGAACCTGTCCACTCTGAAAACCGGGCTCATTATTTTCCCCAAATGGATAAATTGTTTTGTATTTCAATAGGCCTATTGATATAGCCTGGTGGCGTCACTTTAAAGGTTTTTTTCGAAAGATAATTGTTTTGAGCCTCATATGCCTACATTTAGGACTATTGAATATCAAAGCTGTCATTTTTGGCGTCGGAGCAATGATCGTCGGAACAATAGTTTTCGGAACAATGGTTGTCGGAGCAATGAGAAGACCCCCGCAGGCGGAGTCTCGGTCTGCGACGTCGGGAGCAGCGAGTCTTGCTGTCGGGAAGATGGGATTGCCGCTGTCACGTTCTAATATAATAGTAACGGAATATCAGCTGTTTTCCTCAAGCAAGATGTCGTCTAATAAATTTAATTTGTTTTTGCTTTGTATGAGAAACACAATCAGGGTTTGTTCGACAAAAAAAACATCTGAAAAGAACTCCTCCATTTCCCTGAATTGGCGCACGTTTTATGGTACACACGACGAGCTGTAGAATTATCAGGACGGTGGCTATCTCTACGATTACATACACCGCCTGAATTGTAAACGCCCAGTGTTTTCTGCTGGTGTAAACTTCTGACAAAAGCTTGGCCGAACGCTGCTCTTTTTTTTCGCCTATGTTCATTGTCATGTACATGAGCCTGAGTACTACCATCTAGGAAGTGTAGATCACCAAAACAGCGATTCATTGGTACTGGACCAACATCTTTTTCCCGATTCTTGTTTGCTTTATCTCAATATTTGGCTCCTAACTAGTGAGGTTTGTGGCATACTGGAGGTAATTTTGAGAAACACCAGTCGGTTTAGTGTGTCTTATGCAACGCCGAGTGGATGTGGGATCTCTTTGAAGTCCACATATTAAATAAGAGTAGTATTGGTTCTGCCACTCACAGATTGAAATTCATCTGACTAAAAAGACAAACGACAGCTACAAATGACCAGATGTTGAGAGAGAAAACCAAGAAAAGCATTCCTCTGTTGTGATGTATATTTTTGATTCAAATCTGGTGTACCGTGACCCACACCTGACCCTGAAACTATGTCAAGTTCGAGGATTCCTTGCACCTATGAGAGACAAGTTTATGTCTCCCTTATACTGGGCTAAGGTTGTCATTATATGCCTAGTATTATTATGACCAGTACATGCGATCAACCTGTGTTGTATAATAGTTGGTCCATCCTATGCAATCACGGCCCAGCATAAAAGCAACATTGGATGTACGTCTTTTACTTGTGTTGTTGTGGACTTGCTTTTGTGTAAGACCAAGATACCAGCAGGATGTCCAAAGTGATGTTAACAACCACTCTTTGTTTAGTGTTGGGACAGCATCTCAGATTGTGGATTAACATGAACCCAGTGCTGGGTCATCGTTCTTACTGGTGTGCAGTCTCAGTCAGTACGACACACTGACCCAATAGTGGTTTAATGTTGGTCCATCGTTTGCGACGCAGGCCCAACAATAAGAAAACATTGGGCCGGTGTAGACCTATCCTGTTTACGCTGTAGGATTGACAATGCTGGATTGATGTATTCCAATTGTCTACCACGCTGGCCCAACATAAAATCAACATTGACCATGTGTATATTAATTTATATAATAAAACTATACTAGTAGGATAGTCAATACACATGATACATGTACAGATGTAGGCCTATATCTCACCAGATACTGCCAGTGGCGTACCCTGGTTCCTCCACTCAACAGCGGAGCCAATGCAGCACCCGCATCAGTGCTGGCGCTGATGTAGGCCGTGGTAGCCTTAAATAACCGGCAATAGCGTGTTTGTCATTAGGTCTCTCACGTGGGATGAATGGAGTTATCCATCGTATTGTTCCTCTGGGGACTATCCGACCCGAGGATAGCGGAGCTGCGCGAAATGCCACAGAGTTTCAGCATTAAATTGCACAGCGCAACTGAAGTCTCCGGCCGTCTGGGCATGTCTGGGGGTATATCCCCTAGACATGCCCAGAACCCCTTATCGGGTGAGCGAAGGAAAACGCTCTCAATAACCCACCATGCCCTATCACCCCCACCCTCACATCATCATCCGTACATAATTCATCTCATCAATTGACTACAACGTTATTATCGTATTATAAAGTCACTTAAAAGGCCTTTTGTGCCGAGAAGTGACGTAAAGCAATGATTTACTACTACTCACCAGATACTGACAGGAGCACATAATGTCAGGCTTATATATCCACAAGATGTCAGGCCAAGTTGAACACCAGATATAACATTTTAGATGTAGTAATGTAGTCAAATCCCTCCCTGGTCAACCCACCCTCTGTTAATGAAGTTAAAAGAAGCTGTTAATTTCATAAAAATAGTCACGGGCCTGGCTGCATATATTCCTTGGCCTGACCATGTAGTTTAGAATGTCCAGGACACCATTTTTGTCAGGTATTGCCTTATTGGCCAGACACAAAATTAGGTCAAATTCATAAATACGTCTACAGAACACATTTTACGGTGCAATCAATCAGAACCACTAGCTGACGCTAGTGGAAGGATAGTGGATCTGATGAATGAGAATGGTTCGGTATACAGATAGCCGCCGTCGGCGGCGCTCGGCGCTCACCACTTCTCGTGAACGCGATATATATACAGAACCGCTGGTCCAAATCACTCGTAATTTCGTATGTGGACCATTACCTGCCTCACCACGAAATGAAAAGGTAGTGGTCACGCTTCAATGATTTTCAAAAAAATGGTGGCTATTTAAACTTTTCCGAGACCTTGTGAGCGCGTTATCTCATGAACCGCTGATCGGAATGACTCATGATTTTGTATGTAGGCACTTATCTCCATGGCCTTCAAATGGAAAACATTTTAGTCACGGTTCAATGATTTTCGAAAAAACGGCGATCACTTTTTTTATCAGTTCAGTGATCAATTAATCCAGGGGATGTATTCGTTTTCGCCTCATGGCGAAAAACATTTCTAGTTTGCTCTCAAAATTGAGACATAAATATCTGGCCTATATGTGTAATAGCTAAAATAGTTTTCTTGTTTTCTTATATATTCAAACCACAACACTGTTACTGGTAGTGGGAGACAAATTCTACTCCAGAGTACTTGCGGCCATTAGTGCACAGATGATTACCACCTGGTGTGTAAAAAACATTGCTCACGCCACTTTGATCACCAGGTGGCCCACTAGTCGCCCGCAACGGACCATAATAAATTTGTGTTGAGGGAATATGAGAACGTGTGGTGGACTTTGAACAGGCTGCCAGCAAACATATTGACCCAATGTTGATTCAATGTTGGTCCACCGTCTACGACGCTGGCACAACATTGACCTAACATTCAGTCAGTGTCTGTTGTTTGCTGCGTGGCGACTGCGTCCTTACTCAGGACGCCCGTTCATCACGGACTTTGCAGGAGAACCGTTGTCTCATTTCCGGGCCAACGTATCGAACGTTGACCAGCATTGAGACTGTGTTGCCTTTTATGCCGAATAGGACGCCTTTTAAGACGAGTGTATAAATGATGCAAATTATGTGATACCCATTGGGAGACCCATGTGAATTAACAATCCATCTTGCCTTGTGTTACTTTAGCTGCATTTTCCTTTGAACTTCATTCCTGTGGATGTTCGTCGTGTGGAATCATTTCTGTGTTACCGTTCAAGTTTCACATTGGTGGCACTTTTTATATTTAATATAACTCATAACGCTGGCTATGAGGACATTTAATATGTCATTGTGTTCATGCGATTTCTTTGCACTATTTGGCAGAACATAGGGACTCTGCTGGTCAGACTCCCACTTCTATGAGTTAAGCATTCGCGATTACTATGAGTATGGAGATGCTTGTATTGAATTTTCAGCGCTCTCACTAAAAAAGTTTTTCAATACCCTGGTGAGACTAATGCAATTAAAAAATGTTTTACTCAAAAAATTATGATTGCACCTTTTTACCACTCGGCCCCAAAATTTAACCTGATTTAACCTGCTAATAAAACAGATTTAGCCCGAATAGCATGATAAATGGACGCAAGAACGGTGGTACAGTGTGATGACAGATTATGTGACTTTCACGTATGAACAAATTGTAACGATATTAAAACCGTTAGAGCCCTCATAATGTATTAGAGCATCATTTTACATCCCTGAAAACAGACTTAATTTTCCTACAACCAAGGGTTTTAAAACAAAAATTTCCATGAGACTGGCTTACCAGCACATGGCAATTTTCTTCAATTTTTAAACCACATCAAATCATCTTCATCCACTACAAGTCGAGAATTGCGGCAGCAATTCGCGGCTTGTAGTGGATGAAAATTCAAGCTTGAAAGGATTAAAGCGATCATAGTCGTGTTTAGCGCGTGAATGCTAATTTTTTGTGTGTTTTTTTGTGTCTTTACAGAGTTACAGTGGAAACCTGCCGGCAGGAATTTACGACCCTTCTGTGTTCAACTTCAGGTCGATCGGCATGAGTTCATGCTGCTCACTCACACCAGTGGAGGAGCCCTCACTCATACAGTAGTAACCTCATTATTCTGCCATGCATTGCTGACATTTTATTCCGATTCGAATTTTCAACTACACCGAAAGATGCTTAGACAGCTGTATTCAAAGTACAGAATGTTCTCGAAAATTTCCCAGCCTTTTTGAGTGAATTTGTTCACGCGGCTACAAGTTTGGAAACACTTCTCAAAAATAGTTTCCAATGAAACACTTCTGAATTAACAATTTGTCTAATCCCCTAAATTAAGTGGGAATACAATGCAAGATGACTGGCTTGGAAATTCTCGTCTGGACGAGAATTCAAATGTGACCCTTTACCGCTAATGTCTCTCGTTTAAATTTTCACCCACTCAAAGTCGTGTCTCGCTACCGCGATCCACGACTTCAAGTGGCAGAAAATTACTAATATTTGTTCAATTCGAGACCAAACATTTGCAATTTTTTGTGTTTAAGCACTCATTTCATACAGATATCAGTGATTTGATCGGCTGATGAAAGAAATTAAAAATATAGTCGTGATGAGCGGCGAGAGGGTTAAATGTTACTTTACTGCGATAACGCACACAGCTTGGTGTATTTTGTACTTAATAATCAGAAGACTACTTTGTCTTTGAATGCTGATGATCAGGGAACTCACGCACAGCTTATTGGCGACGTGGACGATGTCTGACCAAAAGACGTGGACAGTGTCTGACCAAAAGTGATATTCCACGCGTTGACAAAGGACAGTTATATAACTAATGTAATTAATTACCGAGAAATGTTGTTAACATGCACACGTTTGTGACACGTTGCATTTGTTGTATCCCATGGAAGCTCACCCCGTGTCAGTAATCTCTTGTTGTTTAGGGTATTACGTCACAAAACGATTGTTTTGCTGACACGTGAGTGAGCAGCACTGACCTCCCGGCATTCGCGAGACGTTGATCCAATGTGGGTTCATTGAGCCCACATTGGATCAACGTCTCGTCGGTTGCTGAGTTTTTACGTGCGACCCTGACCGACGTTTTACATTATATAGTTGATAGTTTTCTTAATAATTATTCAACTTTGTATGACATGCAGTAGCAGCTGTTTGGACGATGTAAACCTCTTATTCCATGTGTTCCGTGATCATGTAAAGGGAGAATTTTGGTAAATTGTATGTAAAATTACTAGAAAAAACAACGACCACAGTAAGTATAAACAATACGGACCCACTACTACATAGATCATCATCTCTTCTGGTAAATAATTAGGTATCCCCAATGTGGTGTTCGGCATTTTCACACCCCGTTGCCGCCGCAATGGATTCATTAGGCTTTCAAACAGAAGCTAAGTGATGACCTTTGTGCCTGGGAAATTCTTCCTGCCGTATATATATTTAAAGTGTTTTTTCCAAGATGGCCAACTTGAAAGCTTGTGACATATATTTTACTTAAAAGTGGTCGAAGTAACCTCCACTGCTTCAAATAATAGTTTGAAGGTATTTGGCTGTGGAGTGGGGGGGGGGGGGGGTAATACCTAACTGACACGCTGACTCTGGGGTTGCTTGTAATGAAAACATTCATATCTGATTAACATTTACATGTATGTAGAATTATAATACTGTAAACCGGCTGTTTGGGGAATGAAAACAATTGGCGGAGATTAATATTGGCAGGTTCACCCCCCCCCCCCCCTGCAGTGCTAGTAACCCTGCATGAATAGAAACACTCTTTTTGGCCAAGAGAAACATTGACGTTTTTTATCAAACCAACAATATTAAACGACCGCCAATATTTCCAGGTTTACAGTATTATGAAAATGGATTACATCGCTATTTTTAAGAATTCTCACTTCTCCCACTTCTTCCAATTTTGTATGTCGGTGTAGACCCACGATTTGAGACCAGTGCAAATAATTTATGTGTATAATTTGTTTTCCAGTCTCTGTTTAAGACACGTTAATAACACTTGAAAAGCTACAATGATGGATAAAACATGCGACACAGTAGACGTTGCCCCATTGTTTGTTTAATGTTGGGCTAGCGTCTCAAATTGCCATTACAACAATACTTGTCTTTCATATATTTGATAATGATGTATTTTATTATGTTCTTGTCGGTACACGCAGATCGTCACGCCTTTGCGATTCAATGGCTGTAACCGCTCACCTTAGTATTAAAGGGTCCCACCCTTTAATACCAAGGCGACTGTATCTGCCTTGCTATGAGTATAAGTAAGGTGGTTTAGACAAATAATATATCTAACTGTGATGTTATTTGTAATTACAATCAAAATGACGCCATCATTAATATTGCCATGCTTTTCAACATTGTCATCCAGCTTATTGATTGATTTACTTACAAAGTTTACTTCCATTCGATTGATTTTGAAAACTATTGATGTAATGAATTTGTTTGATTTTATTTATTAATTTGCACATTGGTCGGCGGATCAATAACGATGTAAATGTTACCTGGTGGCAATTATTCATATTATAATATCATTTACTAGTAATATATTTTGACATGCACAAGTTCATTGAGTGCTTAGCAATGCAATAGCAATATCTAACGCTGTGACTAACCGCCTCGAGACGAGGTTATCGTCCCCTCGAAGATGAGTGTAGGCCCTACCTATCAGTCACTTATTTCTGGGGCTATTTGTTGGTTTAGAATTAGGTTGTACATAATTTGTGAATATTTACACCTCTGGCATTATGTTGAGCCATCACTTGATTCAAGTTGAATGTTGATGTGTATGTTGGCAGACGAGATTGAATTGTGAAGCTGTACAAACGAGAAGTTACTATAGCTCTATTTGTTGTTATTGATTATGTGTGTTTTTATACGTGGGATGCTATCTAATTATTGATTACCACGCGACATTATTATTACTATAGGGCTACTTTACATAATTTATTCGCAATATTGAGATATGACATATTTCTATTGTTATTACTTTTGTCAGTGGATGACGGGCAGAAGTGAATTTGAACTGAATGTATTTTTTTCGAAGCACAAATAAATGTTGAGGCATTGTAATACACTACTTGTGGACAACTATTTCTTTAATGTGTATCACTGCTGGAAAACAAACACGACACGTTGTCCGGATGCCTGTTTAATGTTGGGCCAGCGTCCGCGACGCTCACCCAGCGTTGAACCAGCAGAGGTTGAACGCTTGTTGTTGTCTGGGTATTACTGATTATTACGTCAACTTAGATATGTGCCATTGGCACTAAAAGTGCTGTATTGCAAAATTTAAATAGACGTTCATATAGTATACTGCTCTTCAAAGCCAAAAGGCAGTATCTGCTTACTTACATGTATACTTGTAAAGGGAGCAGATACTGCCTTTTGGCTGTATAGTTTGGTGAAGATAGCTATTGAATTTATTATCAATTTTGTATACATGTTTAAAGTTAATTTCAAACATTATGACATGTGTCTGCAATTTGAAAAATTTAATATCAGTATCTCCTTTTATTCTTCTAAATGGGTCGCAATTATTTTAAATGATGATCGAGTTTAACAATATCAGTTGAAAATGCAAAGTGTTGCAGCAAATCTCCCCACTATTTAACTTACATAGCTGCCGTGCAACCACTTCAGGAGAACATTGCTATATTGTATATAGTGATGAAGACCAAATAATTTTATTATCTGAGAATAATAAATATTTTTTTTTGTAGTACCTGAATACCTGAATAATTACATTCAAATGTCCCCCACACTTTCACATGCTAAAACGTGAATGTATTTGAAACATTCATTTGTTTTTCTTCGGTTTGAAAAATTGGAGCCCCATTAGATTCAAATATATATGAAGCTACTTACAAATAATAAAATATACAAAAAATCTAAAATTGATGAAAGTTCGATTCAAGTAGCTATTGTAATTTTTATGAAGAATGTGACTGTCTTAATTTTTTAATACATTGGGGCTAATTAAAATTGTGCAATTTAGAAAGTGAAAATAACGATCTGTAAGTATTATCTAGTTATGTGATTAAACTTGCTATTGAACATAATTTGTTTTTCCATGTTCATAATTAGAGGGTAGAAGACTTGCCTATCATAATGACCCATTGACTACTACTGTAGTAGACTATTCTGATAAAATGGATTGTGTTTTACTGTTGAGTGAGTGAGAATGCACAGAGAATAGCAAGAATGGTTGAAAGGTCCTAACGTTGGATTATACAGTTATGAGGACCAGACTGGTTGTATGTCCGCACATATTTTTTCCTGCTGTGGGCAAATTTAAATTTTTACCCACTTGAAGTTGTGGATCGCGGTAGCGATACACAACTTCAAGTGGGTAAAAATTACGACCTACAGATCCACCACTGTATAATGTATCATAATTCCAAACGTGTTCATGTCTAGTTTGTTGAAAAGTACAATTATTGTGATGACAAAGTTGACATTAAAATAATTTTCAATACACTTGGCTTGGTTGCTAGTTTTAGCTCATCCGGCTGAGCTTATGCCATCGTGTGTCGTCTGTACATAATTCACAAAAAATGCTTCCCCTCCCACAATTCGTATCCGATTTTAATTTTGTTTGTTTGTTTGTTTGTTTGTTTGTTTGTTTGTTTGTTTGTTTGTTTGTTTGTTTGTTTGTTTGTTTGTTTGTTTGTTTGTTTGTTTGTTTGTTTGTTTGAAAACTTCCCCACGGATTTCAGAAATTTTAATTTATAATTAACGTATGGCCTAATTAGGACCCTCAGTCCACAATGCTTCTTCACCCTTAATTATTTTCCGATTTCAATTTTGTTTAGTTTGTTTGAAAAAACTCGTGCTTGTGCATAGAACTGCCTCACTGATTTCACAAATTTTAATTAATAATTAGCTTAAGACTTGATAAAGACATAATGACGATACAATTCACAGGAAATGCTTCTTCTACCTCAATTATTATCCGATTTTAATTTTGTTTGAAAGAGCTTGTGCTTGTCCTTATAATTTCCTAACGGATTTCTGAAAGTTTAATTATTAAATTAAGCTATGACCTGATTAGGACACTCAGTCCACGAGAAATGCTTCCCCTCCCTCAATTCTTATCCGATTTCAATTTTGTTTGTGATGTTTGAAAGAGCTCGTACTACCTCACGGATTTCAGAAATTTTATTTCATGTAATACTTATGACCTACTTCAGGATGAGCTTCCGTGTCATTGACAATCTGGTGTGGTTTGTCTCCAGGTGAACATGATAGTCATTGTCGTATTTTTAAGATCGCGATTGCATAATTCGGTTGAATAATTTCAAATAATCCTGTATGTCTGGTCATCATCCGATCCTGCTTGTTCTCAAATTGTTTCCTTGTACTATTTTGAATAGCCTACACAAATAATATTATTTAAACAATGACATCTATTTTATGAAAAAATAGGCATCTGGAATTTACTTTTGGTTCCAAATATTATAATGTTTCCTGCCAACTTCCAGTGGTGTTTTATGTAGCTTTACATTTGAGGCCCGATGTAATCAAAGCTCTAAACTAGATATTCGACAGCTAACCAGTCAAAATGTCCACCTCCACATGTCGGGTGCCCAGAAGGCGGGTGGTCTCTGAGGAAACCCTATAACATCTGTACAACGCCGGCCCAACGTCTTCGAGACGACATTGGTCCAACATTGTACAAATGTAATACAAATGTCTTATGTTTGCTGGGGATGCAACAAGCACGTAACCAGGTCAGGATGCAGCCTCAAATAAGCGGCCGATATTCAAAGGCGGCAGTTTTCCTAAACCGCGTGTATTAATTATGTGAGGACGTCTTTTAAAAGACGGCATTTAAGTTGTCTATCGCTGACGCGATCCACAACTTCCAAGTGAGTGAAAATTATTCATATATGACCAAATGGAGGTCAACGATTTCGAAGTCTTGCTGATTGATGTAACGTTTTAAGTAACATGTTTAAACAAGTTAAAAGCTAGTACTTAATTTGCGAATAAAATAGCTGAATACAATCGTGAAACATGTGAAAAGGTCAATGATATATTTGAAAAAAAAAGTTTTTGATCATAATCGCAACTTAAAGGGACTCAATCAGGCTAAAATCGTCAAAAAATCGGTGATTTTATTTTGGCTTCTTAATATGACCATATGATGTAAACATGTCCATAGACTAGAACTGCAAAAGTTTTTAATTTTTGTGCCGCGCATTCACCAGTTAGGCTAGATATAGAGCCGAAATTCCCGATTTCTTATTTCGGACATGCATGTCCAAAATAAGAAATACGCGAATTTCGTCTCTGTATCTAGCCTAACTGGTGAATGCGCGGCACAAAAATTAAAAACTTTTGCAGTTCTAGTCTATGGACATGTTTACACCATATTGTCATATTAAGAAGCCAAAATAAAATCACCGATTTTTTGAAGATTTTAGCCTGATTGTGTCCCTTTAAGGTAACGAATAGTTATAACAAATAATTATACAGCAGGTCTGTACAGATTAATCGAGCGAATGTCACTCACAGTGTCATCTACAAAGTAGTTACCCCCCCCCCCCGACGCTGGGTCAACCTTAAAACAATATTGGGTCAAGGAGGTTTTCGAGATATCTTGTCGTCATGCCGTCATTCTGTCCGCCAGTTTTAGCACTATAACTTGTTTCGCGTTGCTGGAATACACATAAAATTTCACATACAATTTAATCATGACTAAACCTTGATTTTTTCCCGATCAGCTGATTTTCTCGTTAACGCTATTCACTCAAACACCTTCTATGTATGGCTCCAAAATTTATACCATATATCTATTTCACCAATAGGCCGGACGAGTTCAAAATTGGGCGCACATCGGTCCAAAACTAGGTCACGGCGGCCAAAACTTGCCGAATATCGGAAATTATTATTTTAATAAGCATAATGTCTGGAGAACCGTTCCAAATAGCTAGACCAATATTATAGAACAAAATGTGCGGTTTCAGAGAGGGATATCCACTTAAAATTCAAAATGACCGACTTGCGGCCATTATTGACTTAAAATGGCACACGAATTCATGAACAGGTCTTGACATCAGACTATAAACCTGCACCTTTACCTTTAATATGCGTAAAATGTGGAAAACCGTGCCAGATAGCTGGACCATTACTTTATACCACAATGTGCAGCTTCAGGGAGGGTATGTCTTGACAAATTTCAACTCTATTAATTTCAAACTGGTCGAATTTCGGCCATTATTTATTTTGTAAATTTTATCAAAAAATGTAAATTGATATCTTATTATCCGTCTAGCATGACTAATTTAAAATAAATGGCCATGACATATTATAGTAGATTTTAAATGTTAAAGCTAAAATGTTAAGATAGGCCCAAGTGTTTTGCAAATGATACTCGCTTATAAACGATGATCAGAGTCTGAGACCTAATTCCGTCGCGGACGGGCCTTGCTCGAGATATCCATGGGGATATTTTGATAAACCCTTCCACCCTCTACAGCAGACACAAGACGTTGAATCAATGTTGGTTTTACGTCGGTCCACCGTCTACGACGTTGGTCCAGCGTTAAACCAACATTAAATCAACCTTTTGTGTCTGCTGGGTCTCTTCGCATGGTTAGAGGGGTCGGTGAAGGCTCTATGGTTTTATCAAGTGGATAATTTTCGAAATTAGAAAAATGATATTTTTAAAGCCAGCTGAAATTACCAGCATATACAATAATATAGCTGGGATCCTCAACATTTCAAGTGGAAACAATCTGGCGTGACTCTATTATGTTATACATGGTGGGTTCATAATATAATCATCACATATATGATTGCTGTGGCCTAGCGACCTATATAATTGCGTCAATTATATATATAATTCGCCAACCCGCGGTGCCACCCGAGCAGCCCACCAAGGGAATTTACGGATAGACTTATCTGCCAAGTCAAAAGGCAGTATCTGCTTACTTGTCGAGTCAGCAGATACTGGTTTTTGGCTTCGCACGGCAGTATACATGTATACCAACTCGTGATAGTATGTACCGTTAGTTGTGTTCCCACTATATACTACTGGAGAGAAAGCACTGCAGATGAGTATAGTAGTATACATGCATGATGTGTAGTCAGTGATGCATATAGGGCCTGGGTATAAGCCGTGAGTATTTAATTAACAGCTGTCAGTCACCTCGTGACTACAAAACATTCGTACCCCCAGGCCCGTAGCCAGGGTCGGAAATCAGGCGAGGCGAGTCCCGGTGGCCGAGCCAAAATGTCTGAAATCCCAAAATTTCTGAGAATTTTCAGTGACGAAAAATAAAAATTTGGAGAAGACAGACGTTGCCTCGTCTGCCTCATGCTGGCTACGGGCCTGACCCCACTATACACAGATTCAGTCATTCAGATTATACACAGATTCAGCTCATTGCAAGTTGTAGGCCTATACTAACTTGGATAGGCGGGAAAAAATGTGATTTTGATTGGCAGTGTTTCGGCCTGTTGTTTTGTGAGCAATAATAACGTTAGTGTGCCGCCAACAAGTACATACAGAAACAAGTCGGAGATCATTATCCAGACAGCCAGTGGGAAATACACATGTAGGCTACCAAGGAGGTTACAAATAGGATATAGCAGCTAACACATTCATTCGAGTGGAGGAGATGATTTATACGTATGTACGGTTTGTGTTTTCTAATTCAAGATACAATTAATGTACCAATTGGAAAAGAAATTAGAGACAATGATTCTGCTACAACATGGAAATTGACCATGCAGCAGAGTTTAAAACGAATTGAAAAAATGCAACGACATGTATCAAATATGTCTCAAACAAACACCGAGTCCGATAAAGACACGTCCTGTGACATTAGTAATTTGGTAAATTCAATCCCCGAAACACCAAACACTGTTAGATCATCACCTAATACATACCCAGAATCACCGGTGTTTCCAAAATACACAATACAACGTAAAAACAAACTATACTACGGCACCACAAAATCAGAAAAAGAGAACGAACAGCCCGTGCTGGATGTTCACTTCAGTGATACCGCAGATAAGGACAAAACCCCCATCGGTAAACTAAACAAATCACATGAAATTAGTAACAAGGAAGACGAAGACTTGCACCGTAGTCCTAAAGATTGTAGCCGACTGAGAGGGTTAGAACAAAAATTACAAGAAACCACGGACAAAAACACCAAACTCGTGAAACAAATTCGTGGACTACGTCAACAAAGCATGAGGCAGAGAAAAGAGAATATTAAACTCATCAAAGGACGCGATAGCCTAATGACAGAAAAAATAAAGATGCGAAAAGAAATCACTCGCCTAGAACAAAAGCTTGAGAAAGCCAATCAGAATAGGCCTAATAAAAATGAAAAGAAAGTGACTTTTAAAGAAAATGAAATAGATGATAACGATAATGCATGGGAACTTGTGGGTGCCACAAAATCGAAGAATAGCATTAAAACACGGACAGCAGTAAATACTTGTGCTAAAGCTACACCGACGAAAGGCCAAAAAGTGATAGAAAATAAAAATCGGAAAAAACAAACCAGACAAAAAAGCACAGTTAAAAAAAGCACCAAAATAGATAAAAGACAACCAAATAAAAAGGATTTAGACAACCAAAATGTCAAAAACAATGAGAAAAATAATAGGCTCAGTAGTTCTACAGAATGTAGCAGCACCACCAGCAACAGTAACAGCAGTGATTTAACACAAACCATCAATGACCTATCTGACAAAGACGATAATGCAAACGTGACAAGACAGATCCCCGTCGTCAAATCAAAGAAAAAAAAGTGTATCATTGGTGACTCTAATATGCGCGGACTAGCCAAACAATTAAAACCAAAACTTGACAACCCAGATGCCGTATGTGTATATAAAACATCTGGAATGAGAATAGAGCACTTGATACCTAGATTAAAAGGATATATATGTGAGGACACCGATGCTGTTGTCCTCCATCTCGGTACGAACGATATTAGTGGATCATTAAACAAGGTAAAGGAGGATATTAACAGACTGGCTGATAAAATGAAGGGATTCCAAAACACACATTTCTACATGGCTGAAATCCCCCCTACAAAACAGAACAAATATAATGCCCTTATTCACCACATAAATTGTCACATAGGTGAAATATGTGCAAAATTGTCCAACGCTGACTATTTGCCCACTCCCGTGAAAAAACAACACCTTTATCGTGGTGGAATCCACTTAAATGAGGAGGGACAGCAAATACTGACTTCTGCCATGGCGGAAGTCCTCAACAATCACTCCATTAATGGTCATTGTTTTCCCATAAAAACAATCATCACTCGGACATAACAGATGTGAATAGAGTAATTAACAATGATCAGGTCAGTAAAATACGCGTGCTGTCATGGAACATAAATGGTCTAGGTAACAAAATGACAGACCCTGATCTATTTACATTTATCCGCAACTACGATATAATATTTTTCATAGAAACAATGAAAGGGAATGATTTCACATTGTCAATACCTGGTTATAAATTCCACCATGTAAGTAGAAAACTCAAACATAAAAATGCCTGTAGAGCTTCTGGTGGTATTGGCATACTTATTTCAAATAAATATGCAAATTTAACTAGGATAGACCACACCTATGACTATTTGGTATGGTTAACATTAGCTACAGACTGTTGTCAGAAAAACATTAAAATTGGGTGTACCTATATACCACCAGAAAACTCAACATATGTTGGTGTAAGAAATGATTATTTTACTATGCTAGAAGAGGAAGTGGCTAGGTATATAGAAACGCAACACATCCTATTATGTGGTGACTTTAATAGCCGAACTGGTCAGGCTCCGGACTATGAAGCTGGGGTAATAGATACCAATGTAAATGTTCCAAATCAACGCTCTAATGAAGATAAAGTAATTAACAAATACGGTCAACTTTTACTAAAGTTTTGTATAAACACAGGTTTCAAATTAGCCAATGGGCGGATGTATAATGATAATGGTATCGGCCGCTTTACATACTACTCTCCCAATGGTTCAAGCACAATAGACTATCTGATTTTAAATGAAGATAACATAATCAGCAAATTTGAAGTTTTACCGAAATTGGTGGAATCAGATCATTGTCCCATACAGTTCAATATTTCCAATACTGAACTCGATGATCATGATGATTACAACCCATTAAAAATAGATACCTGTGTAAATGACAAAGCTTCTTGCTCTAATGTTTTCATATGGCAAGACGAGAAAAAGCAAGAATATCAACTAGCTTTACGAAATGAGCAAACGTGTCATGCATTTGAGGAAATGCTGTGTGCCGTCATCGATGGGTGTAATACTGACACTCTATGTGACATGTTCAATGGTATGATAGAAAATGTAATTTCGCCATTATTCACAACAAGGAAACATATTTCGAAGCAAAGAAAGAACACTCAAAATAATTTTCCCTCTAACCCCTGGTATGATAAAGAATGTAAATCCTTGAAGTATGTTGTTAATAATATTGCTAAACAGAGAGACTTTAACGCACGGCATGGCGAATATAATATAATGTTACGACAATATAAGCAATTAATCCAAAGAAAGAAAAGACAATACCAGCAAGCCAAACTTAGTGAGCTGGAAAATATGAGAACGGAAGATCCTAATTCCTATTGGAAATTCTGGAAATCTTTAAATCCTAGAAATGTTACTACAGGGCCTACTTTGGCAGACTTTGTGAAATACTTTGAACAACAAGTTTACCCACCACATGTGGATTATTTTGATTATGAACACATGAATAATATTATAAAGCAAGTTACTTCATTTCAACATAATGTAGAGCACGATAAATCTAATATGACACAGTTCCTAAACAGTCCCATAACTGCAGAAGAAATTAAAAAGGCAATTCAAAAGTTGAAATGCAAGAAAGCAGCGGGTGTAGATGGTATTTCTGCCGAATTTTACAAATATGGATGTAATGAACTATTGCCAGCATTAGAATTGTTGTTCAATACCATTCTTACCAATGGTGAATATCCATCTAGATGGGCTACCGGTATAATCCACCCTGTCTACAAAAAGGGGGACCATGGTGTCCCAGATAATTACAGGAAAATCACAGTCATGCCGTGTATTGGGAAACTATTTGAATCTATACTTAATAACAGACTCTCATTTAAAAACGAAGTGTGTAATGATAATGATCCTTATCAAGCTGGTTTTAAAAGCAATTCGCGAACTACGGACAATATATTCATACTATGTGCCATCATAGATAAACAAAGGTGTCTTTCTAAACCCCTGTATACATGCTTTGTCGATTTCACAAAAGCATTTGACTATATTGATAGAACAGCATTATACTACAAATTATTGAACAGGGGAATAGACGGCAATTTTCTAAACATAATAAGAAGCATGTTTTCTAAAGCAGAGTGTCGTGTAAAATGGGACTCGCGTATCAGTGACATATTAAAAAGCGAATATGGGGTTCTACAAGGCGGTATGCTCAGTCCCAAACTATTCACGGAATTTCTACAAGACATATCCGCAACATTTGACCAAGATCAAGGTATCCCTGTGGACACCTTACTAATGGTATATCTGTTATTTGCAGATGACCTTGTCCTTTTTTCAGAATCTGCTGAGGGATTACAAAAACAGCTAACTGCTCTGTATTTATATGCTTCCCTTTGGCATATCATAGTAAGCATTCCTAAAACAAAAGTTCTAATCTTTAATGAGCGTTACACAAAAGTACACGGAAGCTTCCACTATGGTGATAACATTATAGAAAAATCTGAACAATATAAATACCTGGGTGTGGTGTATAGCACCAAGTCTGCTAATAACGTGTTAAAAGAAACTTTTTCTCATCTTGCTTCCCAAGCTGGGAAAGCAATTTTTTCTCTACGTAAACAGTCCCGTCCTGTGATCGGTAAATTGTCACCCACTATTGCGTTCAAGGCATTTGATTGTCAAATATTGCCCATACTAGAATATGGAAGTGATATATGGTACACAGGCGATGATGTTAACGATCTGGAAAAAATCCATCTAAAATTTATTAAATCTACACTTGGAGTTAGAAAGCAAACACCTACACCTGCAATATATGGGGACACGGGACGATTTCCACTGATCATCCGACAACACATAAAAGCCGTAAAATATTGGTGTAGAATTCTAAAACTATCTCAGAGCCATCCAGTCAGAAATGCCTACAATATGCTTCTTGAGCTAGATGGCATTGGCTTCACGAATTGGTGTTCCCGTATTCGCTCTGTCCTCGAACGAGCCGGGCTTGATCAAATTTGGGAATCACAGAATATTGGGGATACAAATAAATTCATGCTTTTATTTAAAGAATCAATTGTTAGAATATTTACACAGCAGTGGAGAGAAGATATTGAGAGTTCGAGTAAGCTGCGCACATATGCATTAGTAAAAAAGTATTTCTGTGTTGAACCATATATCTTACACACAAGGGGTAACCATCTCATAACATCAATGGCGAGATACCGAATGAGCTCACATGATCTAAATATAGAAAGAGGACGATACAATAATCCAATCACTCCAATAAACCAGCGAATATGCACAAGGTGTGAATTAAACGAAATTGACGACGAAATACATCTTCTTCTCCACTGTAACGCTATGAATAATGAACGCATAATCTTGTTTAACTCGGTAACCGCAACTATCAATATACAGCCGACAAATGAAATGTTTCTACAAATTATGACATCTAGAGACATAACAGTGGTGAAGTCACTAGCGCAATTTATCTATGGCTGTTTTAAACAAATTAATTGTTAAAAACACCGAGTATAATAAATCATAGTCACCTATCGCTATATTATCCATATTATCATGCCTTCATGATCTGACTTGGGTATTACCACATATCAGGATGGCTGTTGCTCTCGGATTTATTATTTGGCTTTTTAGGGCCGGTTAGGGACGTTACCGTCGCCTTTGTTATCAGACGAGGTGGGGCCTTATGGATGATTTCAGAGTTGCTAAGTCAGCTGATTTTATCTATGAGGTCGGGAATGTTTTTCTTCGATTGTAACTCCGTGTATGTGGTACTAACTAGGTCGTGAGTGAAATGGTATGAAATCAACAATATAGTGAATTAAAATAAGCTGTAATGTTTTTTTTTTTGTGCGAGGGCCATATAGGTAATAAATCACTAGTTAATTAAATAAACTTTAATGTTATTGTGTGAGTGTGTGAGTGCCATGTCCTGCGTGAATGGCACACATAATTATTATCCGTAATTGTCATTGTTATTACATCACAAGTCTGCAACACTCGATAATATGGATGGTTCTGATGCTATACTTTGTTGGCAGTCGACGAACCACAATGTCCGACTTTTATTAGTATGTATATATTGTGTTACGGTAGTAGTACCGTTATTACGTTGTTAAGTTTACACCACTAGTCATTATCAGGGAATCTCCGAGTTCATAGCGACTGTGCTTGCATGGTCACATGGCTCGGAGCTACCTGTTTCGCGGATTGCCACATTAATTGTACTGCGTTATATTATATATACATATATATATATTTTTAAATACCATATAATTTTTACCATTGTCTTATTTCATACTCCAGTTACTGTAGCATAATTATGCACCTGTATATATTTTTGGTTTCTACGCTTTCCAGAGTGTCTTTTTTGCTACTATATATAATTAGTATATTAAACATAGTAGCTATTTTATCTCTGGTTTTGGTGCGGGAAGCAAAATGATAAGACCCCCATGTTATCTTGGCTATGCCTTTTAATTTTATTTTAAGAAGTAGTCATTTGTATCACCGAAATACCCAGTTTTTATTATGGCAATGCCACCTAACATGATTTTAGTTGTTTATCATACTATGTATATTGACTCATATGATTTTAACAAACTAACATTCTTGTATATACATGTACATATATCTCTCTTATTACTATGACAAATAAGTCTGTAATGACTTTTATTTCTGTCAATAAAATATCTGTCTGTCTGTCTGTCTGTACAATTGGTCAATACATCGTGTTTGCTACGTAGACAAATCATTTGTCTACGTAGCAAACACGATGTATTGACCAATGTTTGTTCAATGTTGGCCCAACGTCTACGACGTCGGCCCAATATTGATCCAACATCGGTCCCAGGAGTTTTGCAACTGCAGCTCCAGCACTCTAAAACAGTTTGGTAAGCCAGATCCGTCTGCAGAGAACCCTGACCTCTTTTAGAAGGTCGCTAAAAACTCACCTGTCTCGGCAAGCGTCTGGTGACCTCATACAATATTGACTTTTTTTCTGTTTCGAATGTTCAGCGCTCTGAAGAGTTTCCATCTGGATAACGTAATGCGCTATATACGATTTCATTCATTCATTCATTCATTCATTCATTCATTCATTCATTCATTCATTCATTCATTCATTCATTCATTTATTCATTTATTCATTTATTCATTTATTCATTCATAATTATGTTAGCTAATAAACAGATTAAAATGTCACAGAAGAGATTTTTGGATGTCGTCTGTCTGTCTGGCGTCTGTAGGACTATACGTGACCTGATATTGTTTCCCGAATTTTATAAATAGGTCTATTAAAAAAAAACACAATAAAAAAATTAAAGTCGCTGGTCGAGGGGCGAGGGGGTCGAGGGGGTTTTCAAGATATCCGAAATAAAAATGTTTGCACCGAGCCATAAACCAAGATTTTGCAAAATGGTCAACCAAACAGCTTGTGAATTTTAATGCAATCCCAACTTTGATTATTTTTTTCAATTATTTTGTCACCATAAATTGATAGAAGTTACCACACGTGGTTCAGTGCCGTTCGTGCAAGGTATTAGAATGCTAGTATACGCCATAGAGTGCTCATCGTATACATGAAAGACAATGCTGCTGTCTATGTAATCATATGCTTCAGTGAAATCAACTAAAAACGTGTATATATCGGAGCTTGGATGAATAGAGGCTAACATTGAATTGTTGGTATTACTTATTGACAACAGGTATTAAACTCTTACCACGTACGTGTTATTGGCGATACGTTAGTTTAATAAATTATATATTCAGTCAACATATTATAATGATCTCAGTTAAGATCAGCCCACATGATATCCTGTATAGTATTGTACCCAATAAAGACATGGTAGGAGGACTGGTGCAATATCATATGACGTTATCGCATGATTTAATCTTTGAAAACCTCATATGATGTATCCAACATCATTTTGCATCCCATTTTCAAGAAACCGTTTCAATTAAATATAGATGCCAATTTTCTTTTAATTTGGCATCGACTTCAAATCATCCTTATCCACTACAAGCCCAGAATTGCGACAGCAATTAGCAAAGTAGTGAACTATGATTTCAATGATAAATGGTAGCAGTGAAGTATAGAGCTAAAAAGGCAATGTATATGGTGACGTCATATCTGAGGGGGGGGGGTGGAAATGACAACCTTTTCATTATTTTGACGTGATTATTACAATAAAGCCTACCTATGTAGTGCATATGCCTTCACGTCGTTTTCGCAGTAGGCCTAACGCTAGTCAGACATAGAATTATATTTCAGATCTTGAGCTTTGAATACAACTTGACTCCAAAGGTAAATTGTTAAGTAGCCTACTTACCATAACAGAAATGACTTTGTCATTTTATATTACTATTTTCGTATTACATTATCTATGTATACATTGAGCTCTTCGTCACCTGGAGCCTGGCTCACTTGTTATTATAGTTACCTATACGAAACACACCGTCGGCTCGATCACTGAAGTTAAGCAACGCCGGGCCCGGTCCATAATTGGATGAGTTACCGCCTGGGACTACAGGTGCTGTATACACTAGGACATGCGTGCAGCGATGTTGTGTCGTGGGGCTCAGAGAACAACGTAAATCAGATGGCTCGTCTGACTGACCTAGATTTGAACGTAAAAGAACCTCAATGGACGTAGGCGCAGTTTCCATCCGGCGAGACCCCAGAAAATCCACAATGTGTGAGTACTAATAAGGCGAATTTGCTTGGAATGAAAAATAAGCTTGATGTGCCTCAATCGTAGCTCAGCTGTATCTCCCAGGAGACAGTTGGAATTTGAAGGATAACAGGCTTTGCTAAGTTACTCTCGATGTTCAGCGCTCTGAACGGCTTCCAGAACGAGAGTCCATTGTCCAACTGCTAGTAAATTGATCACGCCCCCTGATAACTCCCAGCGATAGAAACCCCCTCCCTCCCCCCAGTTTTTTTGAGTTTCGTGGGCTCCACATCACTATGTTGATGGTATTAGGAATCCGGTTGCAGATAACGCTTCGCAACCTAAACCTCCGTCCATGCCTAACATCATGGTAAACTGACAAAATGTCTCATTCTTGATTCTTGGTAAATATGTGCACCATTCTACATGACTTTGGGCATATGGATCATAGAAGAATCAAATACCACCAGGTCAGTTGAAAGCTAAAGCTCATGTGCATTTTATTCGGGGTTGATCTTTTTTGTATGCCTATATTTATATTGTGGCTACATTTAAATAACGTAACTTTATTCTCTGCATACCAGATGCTGCAACTTGTTCTGAGCGTGCTAAAACAGCAGAACGTAGGCCTACTAAAGCTAGTTGTGGTCTACAACTGGCTGTACGTCCTGCTGCTCTAGTTTTATGATATACCCCATGATTGAGATACTAATAAAGTATCAGGCACTTTTCGCATGAGCAGTTTATATAAAATACTGGATAAGTGTCAAGCCATTCGGCGGATAATTTTTACTATGAAATCAGTGGATGCTGACAATGTTTACTTTGTGTGTCACTGAAAATGCTCAACGCAAATTCCACAGATATATGCGCCATATATATAAATAAATAAATAAATAAATAAATGAATAAATAAATAAATAAATAAATGCTGTTTACAGGTCACATAGCTGTCACAAAGACGAAATCGCCATGATCCTGCATTCCGTTAACGCTGGTCACTGAGATCTATGCTGAGACCATGGGGACAGAAGAGAAGGAGGAGATAGCTGTACGCTCTGGTGACAGATGTGCAGAAGACAGGTACCACTTCTGTGTTATACACGAGACAGGGAATCAAAAAGTGGATTATTTAGCCGGAGAGCTAGTGAATGACCTAGAGGATCGAGGACTAACTGGTTACAGAATGGGAAGGTGAGTAGCAAATAACATATGGATTTGATTATGTTAGCATAGCTTTTTTTTATAACAAAATAACATTGGAATCAAATTGGGCAAGTGCTTTAACTAATTCTAGGGTGCTGAATCTGCATAATTAGTATATGTCATGCTGGATTTTTGATCGGCTTATTTTACTCTAAAATGAAAACAGCCAGCATAACAATTATTTTCCAAATACAACTGTAATTTTGATTCATACCAAGCATTTTCGTGAAGTTTTGTATTGCAAAGTATGCGTTTGTATGTGTTAGCTTAGAACCATCGATATTGCATGGCAGCCTTTTTAGGTTATATTAAATCGTATGGAACTAATAATCAGAACAATAACAATGTTTTATTGAAAATTGAATAAACCAAACAGCTATAACAAAGCATGTAGATCTCTGTTTTTCGTGGATGCAAACTACAACTATATCAAAATATAATTTATTTAAAACAATTAAAAATTAGGCAGTCTGATACTACTGTTAGTTATAGTATGATAGAATGCGGTCAGAAGAAAATTACTCTTATTAGAAAGTAATTACATGCCACACCCTTCATCGCCAACAACCATCTTTGTCAGTGTTGTAAGCGATGTGCTAGCTCTCTTAAAAGATCAGCTGAGTTTGGTCAGCTCACAGATTGGTGGGGGGTGACGAGTGCATGTTGTGATACCATGTCCGTGTATGTTTTTGGTGATTGCTGATTTTTTTATTTTCAAAAGCAGAACTATGCTGTCAAAAAATAAACTATTATGTTTACCACTTGACCATTTTAACTCGGAGAGCATGTCAGATATTTGTGTCATGGTTGACGGTTTGAAATTATACGCATGCCACAATTTTAAATTATTTGTAATTGTGTTATGTTTGTCTAACTGGCTGATCCACAGGGGCATGGGATCCCCTGTTGTAGTGGAACAGCCCTGATCATTCTAGGTATGCCTAGAATGAGGAGGGCTCTTTCATTCCAACAGGGGCTCATGCCCCTGTGGGTTGAACATCAGACGTTGCAGCAATAATGTGGGGACGAGCATTAATCTGCGTGCTGCTGAACGAATCAACGAGGCAGCCCTTTCCCAGGCACCAAGAAATGTATTTGATTTTTCAGAAATCTGTTGGTAGATCAAAGCGATGAATATGTTTGCATAACTGTGCATCTTTGGCGTGTTCAAACGTGTCATTTTGTTTATTGTTATGTCAATAAATGTATCAGTATTTGTCTATAAACCCATAATAGCATCATTCCGAGCATTCCAATGGCTTTTTTATTTGGTAACCTATGTCTAGACATAAAACATGGGTTTCACTTATTTTTTGAATTCTTTCTGGGATTTTTGTCCTGTCTAACACAGTGGTAATGCAATTGCTGAGACTCTTCGTTATCACCTAAACAGGTTAAAAGGTTAGTCCACTGTATATAGCTTACAGACAGCGGGCTAATCTATACCCAGAAAGCACCAAAAGAATTGAGAGCAAAATTAGATGTATGTCCCGCGAAAATGTGATACAGTTATGCAATTATTAATAAATGACAAATGTTTTTTACGTAACTTTTAGCCATATAATTTATTTTTTTCATATACATCATAAGTTTTCTATAAAATCGGGTAATCTATTTTTATGTGCCAAAATGGATTATGTAACTTTTAACAATATATGTTTCTCATTTACATTATTTGTTTTTTATAAGTATTTTTCTATATTATCCGTAATATAATTTTTTTACATTTAATGTTGACTTCCTGCCAGCCAACCTGCTTGTTTTATCTGTTATATTTATTGTTTTATTTTATATGTCGCTTGTACTAGCTCGTTTGAGCTAATGTTATATGTTTTTATGTGCGACTTAGAATCAAACTTATCTTATCTTATCTTTTTTACCACGCTCATTACAGAGATGGGGTACGACTAAAACCAGAAACATAAATAGAGTGGTCTATGCTGAGTAAATTACTGCCTTTGTGATATGTTTTGGTAATATTAGCCAAATAACACTATGCAGTGTCAAATTTGTTTTATATGTTTTTTACACTACAGAGATGGTGCGTATGGCGAACCATTGGTAGACCTAGCCAGCCATAGTAACAGCCTTATCTGGATTGTCACTCCTGCCATTTTAAAGAAACAGTGGATCTGGAAAAGCGCATATGCCATATTATTCAATATCCACAAGGTATATTTGAACGATCCCGTCGTTGACCGACAACTCCCTGTCTGGGAAATTATATTAATTGTAAATATTTAAAAAAAAAACATTCGTGCGCTGACTTGAACTTCAATTGAAATATTCTCAGAAATAATATTTTCACACAGTCATATTGTTAATATATATTTTTAATGTAGACCTATCTATAACGTCGCAATATATAACGGTAACATAATATACAATTAGCATCAATTTTCTATTGTGCGTATATACATGGAAAATAATATTAAACATTATTATTATCCCGTTAGCTGGTTAGCGCGTTTCACTTTTTTATATAATAATATATTATGATGTTATTAGATTGAACAAAAATATTTTTAATTGGGCATTCGCACAGCTGTTAATATCTACTTAGACTGATGTTTAACTCTAAGATTATATTTCCACAACGTAAAATTTATTCTTTGAAGTATGTTTTATTTTAAAAAGAGATCGAGCACTAAGCTGATAGTGGTGACCAGTTTCCTGGAAGACATGGAAATGATGATGACCACTGTGGACTGTCCACTGTCCACCTTACCACACCGACTCGCTGTTCACACTTCTGATGCGAACTGGATGAATACGATTTACAGTGTAATAGAAGAAGATATGACAGGTGAATGTCGTGATGAGGGTGTGATTCAGCCAACTAGTTAACCTTTCCAACGCTGGAATATTTCCATATAAACCATGGAGACCAATAGGTTGTGGCTAATTCAACATGAGCTATTTGTTTGCATCTTGTAGCAAAAAAAATGATTGATGCTCACTCAGATGCAATATGTTAATATTTTTTATCTATTGATTTATCTTTATATCCATGCTGTTTTATGTTATGATAGATCTGAATATATAAACACAATGGAATAGCTTTGAACGTTAGAACTATCAACGTATTGTTACGATACTTATATTATTATGTATTTGTTAGTCTAAATTGTCATGCCTTATTGGTAGGTAGCAATGTTAGTATCATGGACACGTCAATTAAACTGCACTGTACTGTGCCAAACCAAACAATTGTTATATTTCATAGAGTCTGAGAAGAAAATTGTTGCACAGAAGTCTTCATCAAACCAAGTATCTAAGAGGTAAATTGGATCAAAAGTGATAATATATTTTTTATAATTTTAATTATATATATCGCTTAAAACAGTTGTGAGATGTTATGAGAGAGATATCCCAGAAGACACACGACGTTGAATCAATGTTTGTTTAACGTTGGTCCACCGTGTACGACATTGGATCAACGTAAACCAACATTGATTCAACGTCTTATGTCTGCTGGAATACAATTCAAAGTGTCGAGTTGTAACAAGGACTATTCGCAATGTGATGTTACAAAGTAAATATAATTCTTTACAAATTGTTCTTATACACCTAATTTTCCAGCTGCTTGAAGTTGTGGATCGCGGTAGCGAGACACAATTTCAAGTGGGTGAAAATTAACATAAACGCCTCCATGTCAATTGTTTTTTTTCAACAGTAGTTCAACGAAGGACCACAATGACTACTGGATCGTCTACACACATGGGCTATGTGAAGATGGCTTGATGGAAGTAACCAGACTGCATGAACTACTCAAAGATGATAGTTATATAGGAGGACACGGTGCTCTTTCTGTATCCATGCCAGGTCATACAGTGCAAGCACCAGTCCCTTGCTCGTCAGAAGAAGGTCCATCATTGCCAGTAGATGACCCATTATCGTCAGCGCAACGTCCATCATTTCAAACAGTACCAGAAGGGGATGGTCCATCATCATCAGTAGAAGATCCAGTATTGCCACTGCCATTGACACCCTTGCCATTAGGCCAATCACTACAAGTGCATACAGGAGATGACACGTCCTTGCCTTCAGAATGTCCATCATCGTCGTTGGAAGCCTTGCCAGTAATAGCCACATCTTTGCCAACTGTAGAGCCATCGCCACCAATAGAAAGTCCAGGGGATATGGTAGATGAAGGTCCATTCATGTCAATGGTATACCCAACACTGGATACTTTATCATCGATAGGCTTACATCGTAAAGCAGAAGGTACATCCTCGCGATTTGATTCTCCTCTATTGCCAGACAATAAGGACGGCCAATCGCGGGAAGGGTCAATTTTGTCGGTGGAAGGCTCATCGCTGTCAACTATAGATTCACTTGTGCCAGAAGCAGAAACACCATTGACAAAAGACTGTCCATCTGTATCATCAGTAGAAGAATCACCAGTTACGTCTCTTCCAATAGAAGATTCGCCATTGTCAGTAATAGACCCTTCATTCCCAGTAAAAGATACAAGTTTGTTATTAGAAAGCCCAGCTTTGCCAGCAATACAGAATACAGCTTTGCCAGCAATAGGTCCATTTTCATCGGTACAGAATCCAGATGGAGGATATGTGGCAGATGAAAGCTCGGTTAATTCAGCCGCCGTAGATTGTGATGTGGTTATCTGGTACATACGTAGTCTAGATAACATAAAGGACAACGTGGAACTGGTGAAAACTATACAGGTAGGCCTACGTTATATTATACTTTTTCTTTAGTATTTATCCCCCCCCCTTTAACCCTTACAGCGGGGATCGACTTTAGCCGTCTAAAGTCTATCCCCGCACTGTAAGAGTAAACATATTTATAAGGGCCGTGGATCATATAACATACATGTAGGTATTCAAATGAAGCGGAAAACGCTAACTAACTAAGACATCAATGATGATTTCAAATTGAAAAAAACCTTTGGTCTCCATGATTTATATTGAAAAATCAGCGTTTTAAGAGTTAATGTGATGCATTCAGTGCTCTAGTGGCTATAACCTGATAACTTCTCATGGTTGCATTTGACTGTTTCAGACTAGTACTTTAGGGAAGGGTCGAGCCGGGTGCGTGTTGACTTTATTCAGTGATGTGCCTGCTACAGACGTGTCTCTTGGCATGAGGCTCCTCGGCGATCTCAGTGTCCACACTCACTTCTTCACCATGGACATCAACTGGGAAAGCTGGATTAAATCTATAATAGAACAGCAGATTCAAGGTGATTTGAGAAACTGCTGTTATTTTATGAAAATATTGCATTAACACATGGTTTAAGCATCACCATGCAGGTGACCCAATAGATTGTTGTTTTAACACTTATCCTTAGGTATGATTCCTTACACACGGTATCGATGTACAGTATGCGGCATGCGGTATGCGGCATGCGGTATGCAGTAAATCGAATCCGTCCATATAGCGATCGATGCGGCATCCCAATGCAGAATCGGACGGGGAAATGACGTCAATTAACTATGTCACTATGTCATTCTAGAAAATCCCCTTCACTTTGTTTATAAATACTGTGGCCCAAGTAGGCCTACTGTAAAAAATCAGGTCTGAACATGAGGGCTCAGAACTGATAGAGTATTTAAAGTTGGTTGGCTGGTTGGTTGGTTGGTTGGTTGATTGGTTGGTTGGTTGGTTGGTTGGTTGGTTGGTTGGTTGGTTGGTTGGTTGGTTGGTTGGTTGGTTGGTTGGTTGGTTGGTTGGTTGGTTGGTTGGTTGGTTGGTTGGTTGGTTGGTTGGTTGGTTGGTTGTTTGGTTGGTTGGTTGGTTTTGTGGTCAGGGTGAGAGTTAGGGTCCATGGTTTGGGACGGGTAAGGGTTCCAGTAACTGGTTCCCCATAAAACCCGGTATCAACCTGTCAACCGTACTCTCATCATACCCCCTTCAAGGGCATGCCTTTCCATGTTCCCAACCTAGTGCACTGACCGAGGAGAAGTATAGCCTGATTTATAAAAAGGAAAACAATCGTACTAATTGATATAAATTATACCTCATCTAATGCATTTACTAATGTAGTCAGATCCTGACTTGAGTCGAATCCGGTAACCGTTGGGTTGTCCAGTGTGGCTTTCCCCAATCTACTTCTCACCAAGAGATCACGTAGATTTTGTCTCCTTTTAAATGCTGTTACGCACCGTTTATACAGGACGTTTGGATGTTTCGCTTTAAGTTAATTGAAGGAAGTCTTCACTAATTTAGCTGCCTCCACGCAGTTGCAGAGTAAAAACAAAGGGGGTGACGCCTTAGGGGAAGGTACCGTATTTAAGACGAATGGAGAAAACGTTTTCAGGGCTAATTGCCACTTCCTTTCCACTTCAAGTCGCCCAATCTCATTTAGAGTTATGTCTCCCGTATTCTTCAATATTTCAAGATACAACACTCTCAGATGGGTCGCCCTACAGCTCCCGGAGTTAAAGTGTGTGGCAGCTGTTGTGTCCTTCTTAAGGCGTACATCCGAACGATGTATGTTTATGTTTATTGGTTGGCTGGTTATTTGCTTTGGTTGGCTGGATAGCTGGTTGGTTGGTTGGTTGGTTGGTTAGTTGGCTGGTTGATTGGGTGGTTAGTTGGTTGGCTGGATAGTTGGTTGGTTACTTGGTTGATTGGTTGGCTGGATATTTGGCTGTTTAGTTTGATGGCTGGCTGGTTGTTTGGTTATTTGGTTGGTTTGTTGGTTGATTATTTGGTTGTTTGGCTGCTGGCTGACTGGATGGTTGGTTAGTTGGTTGGTTGGATGGTTGACTGGCTGGTTGGTTGATTGGTTGATTGGTTTCAGCAGAAAAAGAACGAAAAAATTGCTGCATTCTGTATTAAAGGAATCACACATACGGCATACCGTACCGCATAACGCATAATGCATAACGCATGCCGTATACGGCATGTCAGGAATCCTAGCTTTATGCTACTGTCCCTGCACGGGGCTTTTCCAGCCTCCCGATGCTGTCGCGATGCACACATTTGGGCATCGTCAGGGCAGCACCACCATGCGCCTGTAGCTCGGCGAATGATCAGCGACATTCGCGAGTAATCGCCAATTTTTGCCAAGACATCGGTACATCGAGAAAAAATTCAATATGCATTGAAATTTTCTCTCGATGTTTCGTCGCCATGAACCATCGCTGATATATCGCCGAACAGCGCCGAGCAGCGCACAACAGTGATTCGGCAAGGTACACCAAGGTTCAAAATGTCCCAAACACAATCACATCTGCGACACATCGCCGACACATCAGCGATGTTCTCAACATGCTCATGTAAATATCGGCGATGTATGTTCGATGATATCGCGGATGATTTGGGTGATCCATAGCCGATGTTCCCGAGCTGCTCTGTGAAGCATCGACGATGCTTTGGCGATGTTTTTGCCTGTGTTCTATTTTTTTTTATCTCCAGTCAGTAATAAGCCAACATAACAAAAGTGATCCCTTCTTTATCCATGATCTCATTCGACAGTCCCAAGGTATGTGGTTCCACGTAGCATCTCTCCACCTTTAATATGCTCTCCACAAGATACTATACCATCGCCATGACGTCGTCAAGACATCACCACGACATCGTCAAGATATCACCATTACGCCCAAAGCGCATCGCGTATCTGTGATACTTCCCCCAAGTTCCCCGAAGGTTCGTCAATACATCGGCACCCATCGCCACCTCAACACGTCTTTTTCATTGCCTGTAGGATACATCGCCAGACACGCTGGACCTCGTGGTACCGTAGCATCAGACCACGGATGTCGACAATAGTGATGTTTTTGTGGTTATATTAAAACTAGTATATGAACATTTTTTTATAAGTGAAATCTGTGAGATTGATATATTTTGTGATTTAACCTCACAAATTCAACTATGCATTGATTATATTCAATTACGAATTATGAAATAAATTTAAATAATTTGGATCGAAAGTTATTTATTTGGAGTTTTCATCCACTTTCAGTTGGGTCTCGCAATTCACAAATTTAAGTGAGCGAAAAATATTCAGATTTGACAAATGCAGGACAACTATGTTCAAATTTTGCTGATTGTATTTTAGCATATATTTTTTTAAATATTATAGGTAACTTCCACGTTTGAAATAAAGCCTGCACTCAATTTCATATGCAACTGTAAGCTCTACACGATTATATTATGATTGTATTTATTTAATTTAAAAAATGACAATTTTAGTTGAGGAATGTTTTGAAGAGGAAAAAGATGAAAGTGATGAAGACAGTAGTTCAGAGGAGGATGAATCAACAGAGGTTGGTCAATATTATTTGTATTCTACCTTCACGATTTGCTATGAGAAAAGGTATTGACGGATCGATGGATTGATAAATTGATGGATGGATGGATGGATGGATGGATGGATGGGTGGATGGATGGATGGCAGGGATGGCAGGGATGTCAGGGATAAATGAATGGGATGAACGGATGGAATGACCAGCGGTATGCTCGGAGGAATCGATGATTGGGTGGATGAATAGAATAGAATAGAATGACAGACGGAATGACCGGTCGATAGCTGGACGGACGGTCAGACGGATGGATGGATGCATGGATGAATGGATGCATATATAATCAACCAAATACAATTATTCACTAATAGTCCCTTTGAAACTATTGTAGTCTTTTGAAACTATTGTATTTATTTTCTAGTGACTGACCCAACTATTCATTTTCAATACCCGTCACTAGCCACACATGGATCTGATAAACTATGACTGGTATTTCATATCATTTCATCACGATGTTTGTTTGTTCCAGAGTATAACATCAGAGAAATCAGACGATGCATGCAAAAAAGACGACATGATTTCTGGTGAGTTCGATTTTCACAATACACACAGGAATTCGTATTGTACAAATCAGAACACCGTATTGCTCTCTGTCCAGCAGAGCAGCCGCCAGTATGCTATTATATCACGTGGCTACACTACAAAAGATTAACTGTGACAGTAATTATGTTTCGTTGAGTCATAAATATATTTTTTTATTCATTCTCTTTAAATTACTGAAATAAAGTATTTGGTTTTGAGCATAATATGCAACGATACAATGCAATGTATTCGGCATCAATTTATGGGTGAACAAATTGTTGTGTGTTTTTAATGAAGGGGGTTTGCGGCTTCAGTATATTTTGATAAGTCGAAACAACCAAATAACCTTCTTAAAAAAAATTCCCACAATTTTTTTACATACAGTCAAAAATAGAATAGGCATATGCTCAAATCCCTTCGTAAAAAATGCTTTGCAAAGCAGAATTGATCTCGATTTTTACTATCGCATATATACACACACTGGACATAAGTTTGTTCACCCCCAAAGTGATGCCTATTACACAGATGCTTAATGCCTTAATTGAGTCATAGCATATAAGCTCAAACCCGGATAGTTTGTTATTTTTTACAGATTATGAACGAAAGTATAATTATGATGCTATATGAAACATAATTAGTGTCACAATTAATATTTAGTGGGGTAGCCACGTGATCTTATAATGGCCGCTGCTCTTCTGAGCAAAGAGGAAAACACTGTTCTGATCTTTGCAGGGCGAATTATGTCAGGACATCTGGTGCTTTTATTTCTTTACATGTGGTTGGTTTGATCTCTCATGCGTCCTTTTTTATGCAACTCCAGATGTTTTTGACAGGATTTACATCTGGCGACTGCGAAGGAAATATCATTTTGTGCCTATCATTATGTTTGAAACATGCCTACATCGCCATGGCTCTGTGGCAAGAAGCATTGCATGTTTTGTTGGAACACAAATGGGAGTTGTTGGTCCCTAAACATTTGCACTACTGACTCCAGCAAATTTCCACCAATGAGATTACTGGTTGACATTTCCATCAACGACTACCAAATTGCCAATGCTAGGAAGCTGATGCATCCCCAAACCATAACGGAAACGTTTCTACGTAGCCGAAATCGCATTGCGTCTGGATTCATACTCTATCAATTATTTCTCCAACATCCTTCACTTCCACCATTAGTGTTTAAAATAAACTTACTTTCATCAGAAAGAAAGCACCACAAAGGACCATTTGCCATTGGTGGTCTAGTGCTGAATTATATTGGCCCACCTGATGTGATTCTGCTGTTTTTGTTATGAACCATCAGGGTTTTTTCTTGCCACTAGGCTGAATATGTCCCCTGCATGTATGTAGTCATCATCTAACAGTTGTTTATGACAAATGCGTACCAAAAACGTGCTCCAGTCAAAAGGTAACTCCGAGGTAATCTTCAAACGTTACAAACTTGATAGCATCTTCAGACGTCTGCCCTCAGGAGCTGACGTCTTTTTCCGACGACCATGCCAGCGTCTTTTTTCATTCCTGCTAGATATTATGTACCTTGCCCAAATATTTTGCACTCTCTTTTTATGGCAGCTGAACTGCGCTGCAATTGCATGATTTAAATCCCATTACATTTGAACCCTATAATTTGAATTTGATTCCCATTACAAATGTCTCCACTGAAAACCCATAATTACAATGCTCAGACATAATTTTGCATGACAATGTGTAAAACATAATTATGTGGAAAACATGTGACTCAGCTTAAAAGCTTTGAAATCATGTCGGTATGGTATATGAGCTGGCCGCTCAGTAGTCATTAAACAGTGGTTTGTGCATGAATTGTGTGGGGTGAACAAACTTATGTCCAGTGTGTGTGTAGTATGTCTTATTATGTTATTCAATAATATAAGGCAATTCAAGTTGGCATCATAAACAGATGGCAGATGGAGTAATTTTATGAAGCTTACAAAGTGAAAGGAGCTCCCTCCCCTTTTCCCTCCATTCCCCACTTCTTCGAATTATATTAAACCGTTTGCAATTTTGCTAGAAGGTTTAACTCTACTGAATTATAACTTCACGTCCTAACTTCACGAAACTAAATCCATTCAGTTTTTTACTCTAGCATAGAATCAGTTGGTTTGATGGTTGGTTGGTTGTGGTTGGTTGGTTGGTTGGTTGGTTGGTCGGTTGGTTGGGTGGTTGGGTGGTTGGGTGTTTGTTTGTTTTTTTGTTTGTTTGTTTGTTTGTTTGTTTGTTTGTTTGTTTGTTTGTTTGTTTGTTTGTTTGTTTGTTTGTTTGGTTGGCTGGTTTTGTGGTCATGGTGATAGTTAGGATCCATGGTTAGGGTCGGGTAAGAGTTCCAGTACCTGGTTCCCATAAAACCTGGTATCGACCTGTCAACCGTACTCTCATCATACCCTAAAGGGTCTGACTTTCGTCACCCCTTCAAGGGCATGCCTTTCCATGTTTCCAACCTGATTTATAAAAAGGAAAGTCATACCAATTGATATAAATTATACCTAATCTAATGCATTTATTAATGTAGTCAGATCCTGACTTGAGTCGGATCCGGTAACCGTTGGGTTGACTAGTGGGGCTTTCCCCAATCTACTTCTCACCAAGAGATCAGGTAGATTTTGTCCTCATTTACGCACCGTTTATACAGGATCTTTGGATGTTTCTCTTTAAGTTTATTGAAGGAAGTCTTCACTTATTTAGCTGCCTCCACCGCAGTTGCAGCGTAGGTAATAACAAAGGGGGTGACGCCACCATCCTTAGGGGAAGGTATCGTATATTAAGTCGAATGGAGAATACGTTTTCAGGGCTAATTGCCACTTTCTTTCCGCTTCAATCTTATTTAGAGTTATGTCTCCCGTATTATTCAATACTTCAAGATACAACACTCTCAGATGGGTCGCCCTGCAGCTCTTGGAGTTAAAGTGTGTGGCAACTGCTGTGTCCTTCTTAAGGCGTACATCCGAACGATGTATGTTTATCCTTTTTCTGAAGGAGAGCCCAGTTTCCCCCACATATAATTTATTGCATTTCGAACAAACCATACAGTAAATACCGTTAGTTGAATCTCAATTTTTTGTGGTAGGAATTTTAATTTGATTCCCGGCATCCAGTACGCCCCCCATGGTCTTACCACTACGTGCGTCTAACATAATTTACAGTTCCTAGTAGTGCATCTTTGCGATGATCCCTTGTTCGGGTTTTTCCTCAATTCACACAATGTTTTAAAAACGTTGCGAGTAACCTTTCCTAACTAGTGCTGCAAAGAGTTTCCCACACGCTATCCTTACATCTTGCTTGTTATTACATATTCTAACATATCTAAGGATTTGTGACTTAATTAATCCCTTAAAAGTATGGTTTGGGTGATGGGATTTCTTGTGTGACAGTTCCAAAGTATCTGTTTGTTTAAAATAAACTTTGGTATCAAATGTCCCTGTCTCATTAAATCTGATTCCTTTGTAAACCACTGTGCTTCAAAAATGCATTGATTCCGAGCTCAACTCTGCCTTCACAGTAATCGAAGGGTGATGGGTATTCAACATTTTCACAAATTTTAAATATTCTTCCTTGGAGTGTTCCCAGATCATAAAAATATCATCTAGGAACCTCCAGTACACTGAGGGTTTTAGGACGCATTTTTCTAATGCTTTTTCCTCCCACTCTGCCAAAAACAAATTAGCATAATTTGGTGCAAATTACTTACCCATCGAAGTTCCCCACGTTTGTAGGTACCATTGGCTGTTGAACTCAAAATCATTGTTTTCTAAATTATTTTTTAATAGTTCTAAAATGTCTTTATCTGGCCTCTTCGGGTCTGGATTCTTAATAAATATTTGTTTGAAGGTTGGTTGGTTGGTTGGTTGGTTGGCTGGTTGGTTGGTTGGTTGGTTTGTTGGTTGGTTGGTTGGTTGGTTGGTTGGTTGGTTGGTTGGTTGGTTGGTTAGTTGGTTGGTTTGTTGGTTGGTTGGTTGGTTGGTTGGTTGGTTGGTTGGTTGTTTGGTTGGCTGGTTGGCTGGTTGGCTGGTTGGTTGGTTGGTTGGTTGGTTGGTTGGTTGGTTTTGTGGTCAGGGTGAGAGTTAGGGTCCATGGTTTGGGACGGGTAAGGGTTCCAGTACCTGGTTCCCCATAAAACCCGGTATCAACCTGTCAACCGTACTCTCATCATACCCTAAAGGGTCTGACTTCCGTCACCCCTTCAAGGGCATGCCTTTCCATGTTCCCAACCTAGTGCACTGACCGAGGAGAAGTATAGCCTGGTTTATAAAAAGGAAAACAATCATACTAATTGATATAAATTATACCTCATCTAATGCATTTACTAATGTAGGCAGATCCTGACTTGAGTCGGATCCGGTAACCATTGGGTTGTCCGGTGGGGCTTTCCCCAATCTACTTCTCACCAAGAGATCATGTAGATTTTGTCCCCTTTTAAATGCTGTTACACACCGTTTATATAGGATGTTTGGATGTTTCGCTTTAAGTTTATTGAAGGAAGTCTTCACTAATTTAGCTGCCTCCACCGCAGTTGCAGAGTAGGTAATAACAAAGGGGGTGACGCCACTATCCTTAGGGGAAGGTACCGTATTTAAGCCGAATGGAGAAAACGTTTGAGGGCTAATTGCCACTTCCTTTCCGCTGCAAGTCGCCCAATCTTATTTAGAGTTATGTCTCCTGTATTCTTCAATACTTCAAGATACAACACTCTCAGATGGGTCGCCCTGCAGCTCCCGGAATTGAAGTGTGTGGCAACTGCCGTGTCCTTCTTAAGCCGTACATCCGAACGATGTATGTTTATCCTTTTCCTGAAGGAGAGCCCAGTTTCTCCCAAATATATTTTTTTGCATTTCGAACAAACTATACAGTAAATACCGTTAGTTGAATCACAATTTTGTGTGGTAGGAATTTGATTCCCAGCATCCAGTACGCCCCCCATGGTCTTACCACTCTCTACAACTACTTGTGTCGAACATAATTTACAGTTCCTAGTAGTGCATCTTTGAGAAGATCCCTTGATCGTGTTTTCCTCAATTCACACAATTGGTTGGCTGGTTGGTTGGTTGGTTGGTTGGTTGGTTGGTTGGTTGGTTGGTTGGTTGGTTGTGTAAAGTTATATAAAATATAAATTATATGATGTATTTTATTTTCAGAAGAGAAATTGGATGAGACACCACCGTTCGGGTGAGAGAAATTATAGAGACCATTTTATTAAAACTGTATGGCTCTTTTATAGTCATGGCGTACGACTATAATCGGCATATTACAAAATAATTACGGGTATAAACTATTCTTAGCACGAAAAAAGGTACTAAATTGTACTATTATGTGGCTGTTAGTTGTAATATTGGGGGAGATCACCCCTCTCCGCATTGACACATACGGAGAAAGCTGATTTACCGATTGTTGTATCACGTTAGGAGATATTTCAACTGCCTTGTCATCCTTTTACAGACCCTCAGTGTCTCAAAAAGAGTTATCTCGCCCACTTTATGATTTCCACATCATATATGATGATCAACCCCAGACAGAGGACAATAATGCACACGGCCTGGTACAACTTATTACCCAGTCTCTGGAACAGCAAGGTTACAGGTATTTTCCCACAACTTTTAGAAAGATTCATGTATAGCAGGTTATTGTGGCCTAAGTTTTCTAAATAAATACCAATTATTAACTGAGTTTCAGTTTGGCTTCCGCTCTGAACAATCTACAAACCTAGTGTTAATCTAATTGATGATAAATCAAATGTTTTAAGGAATATTGGATTGAAGTAAAGCTTTCGATGCTATAAATCACACAATGGTCCGCTCTCAATTAAACCATTACGGTAGGCGACGAGTTGTTGTATGAAAATAAATATTTCATTTCATTCTGTCATTATTGTGCTTATAATATACCATAATAATAATAATAATAATAATAATAATAATAATAATAATAATAATAATAATAATAATAATAATAATAATAATAATAATAATAATAATAATAATAATAATAATAATAATAATAATAATAATATTAATAATAATAATAATAATAATAATAATAATAATAATAATAATAATAATAATAATAATAATATACATTGGAGCAGAAATACATAATACACATTATGTATTCCTGATTGGAGTAATATGAACCCACACAGAAAATTATGTAAAGCACTAAAATTAAACTGTTGTAAAGAAGTCGCGTGCGCATAGTAATTACATAAAATCAGTCATGTGCATAAGATTTTCGTGTAACAATCCAACTTTCTATAATTATGAGAAATGACTTTATTACCCTACACGATACGTTGGGTCTTTGTCGGTCTAATGCTGGTCCAGCGTCTGCAAGTCTGCGAAGGTTGACTGGCCGACTACTATGATAAAGCTAACCCACTGGGCACACGACGTTGTGGCGACGTTCAACGTCGCTACAACGTCGTGTGCCCAGTGGGAAGTGACCTACTCGCATAGGGGCATACATGTGTGTATACTTGTTACAGAGGGACACATAAGCTTCGTGAGGCTGCCACAGGGATGACTGAGATGGATGAGTCCTGTCGGGAGCTGATCCAGGCTGATTACGTCATCTGTCTGCTCAGTAAAAACACGGACGTACAGGAATGGAGTCACTTACTCACCCACCACGTTAACCTGGCCTGGAACATCAAACTGGGTCAGGGCGGCACAAACAAAATACTGCCTGTGTTCTACCAGATGTCTGGTAGGGTGTCCCATTATCATTTATGAATTTGTGACTAATTATACAGTTAATTATGTATCATGGGTAACACTTTAGGTCTGTTAAAACCTTGCATTCTTCAATTTATTTGACGGTGGATTTGCTGGCACATTGCTAGCTGTGACTTAATCATTAATGAGGAATGTTCAAATGTTTAAAACAACACAGGTTATTTATTCACAATACGTGTTTTTTAGCGATCTACACCTGTAGGTTTTTATGAAATTCTGTAAATATTTTTGTTGTGGAAAACAAACAATTTGAAAAGGCCTTAACCCTTTATCCGCTAAATTCTTCAATTCAATTTTTACACCTACTAGGCCTACTTGAGGTCGTTTCTCTACCGCGATCCACAACCTCAACTTCAAGTAGGTAACAATAATGCTCATATCTGTCTAATTTGAGACCAAACATTTACATTTTCTACTGATTGAACTTTATTTCACAAAACCTGGTACTTGATCATGTTGATATGATAAAAAATACTGAAAAAGAATAGAGTGAAATGAAAGGGTTAATCACTTGAATACCTTTGACCCTTTAGCCACCCTTGTCGCATGTAGGCCTATATATCAAATAAATATCATAATTCAGAAACGAAAATTAAACTGTGTGTTGCTGAATTGTTTGGTTTCATTTGTCACCATTTGAAGCGGGAATTGCTTCAATTAACGAAAAATGATGAAAAATAAATTATTGCATTAAGTGCGCATTCACCACAAACTCATTTATCAAATCCTGTGACATTTCAATTTCTCTGAAACATACTGGAAAACGTATATATGCGGCTCCAGCAGCACAAGGGTTAATTGACTAAGTATAAGGATAAATCTATCACAATAAAGACCTTCTGAGTTTTCATTTGACATAATTACTGTTATCTTCCAGCAGTTTATTAACCCTTCAACCCTTGAAGCGCTAAATTGATTTATAAGAAAACATCCCAACCAAAAAGTTTTTTCACCTTGAAATCATCATAAATGTCTTAGTTAGCTCTTCCCGATTCATTCGAATACCTATGTTAGGGGTCTACGGCCATTAGAAATATTTTTACGCTTACAGTGCGGGGAGCGACTTCAGTCGTCAGAATCTGACGTCTACAGACGTCAGATTCTGACGACTGAAGTCGCTCCCCGCGCTGTAAGGGTTAAGAGCTAAGGACGACTAGAATCGTTTGCTTTATTAGCGGGTTGAATCACAGTTATTACCTCCACCAAAAGAGGCTGTGCTTTGGTCGTGTTGGTGGGTTGGTTTAATTGTCTGTCATCAGGATTACTTACAAAGTAATGAACGATTTGTGTCTCGAGTCTAGAAGCAACGCATTACATTTCGAGGATGATCCAGATTACGATCCGGATCCAGCACACACTCACTTTGCAAATGAGGATTCTGTGGCGTCAGTGACTATAGTGCACGGCGGGCGGAGGTTCGCACTCTCTGTCTGACTGTCTAGTTGGGAATGCAACTGTTTGATCTCAAATTAAAGGGACTGGCCCACGCTAAAATCATCATAAAATCGGTGATTTTATTTCGGGTTCTTAATATGACCATATGATGTAAACATGTACATAGACTAGAACTGCAAATTTTTCTAATTTTTGTGCTGCGCATTCACCAGTTAGGCTAGATATAGAGACGAAATTCCTGATTTCTAATTATTGACAACCATGTCAAAAATAGGAAATGCGGGAATTTCGTCTCTATATCTAGTCTAACTGATGAATGCGCAGCACAAAAATTATAAAAATTTGCAGTTCCAGTCCATGTACATGTTTACAGCATATGGTCATATTGGGAACCCGAAATAAAATCACCGATTTTTTGATGATTTTAGCCTGGGCCAGTCCCTTTAAATCAGGTGATTTCATATTGATGTGGTAATTCATATATATGAATGAAAACGAGAATGAATGCCTGGGTGTAGCATGTAGAAGGAGGGTTATAATTATTAGTAAATTAATCGCATTTTAGCTATCCCAAACAAACATATCATTACAATGAAAGATACGATATGTATTTTCTAAAATAGAACATAACTTTATTTATGAATATAGAAAGAAATATAACCTCCCAGAGTGATAAACATAACTGTATTGATCTCATATAGCAGAGTAGTTTCATCGATATATTTATTTTATTGCAGAGACAGAAGTGAGAGAATCTTTAGCAAATTCTTCACTTGCTATAATAAGCATGGTCCAGCCATTGATCGTGACACCTGGTGACAATAGTTGGCTAGACAAATTGAAAATGGCCCTATTGAATGCCCCATCTAGTGAGTGTACATATTCATCTATTTATGAAGTCTCCGTCTCTCAATATCACAGCAAACAAGACATTGGTCCAATGTTGGGTTGATGTTGTGATATTCGAATGATATGAAATAAAATCACCTGCTATTACCACAATAGCATGACCAGACCAAGTCGTAGTAATTTATTAAAACAAATGCTTCTTGGAATTAATGTGAATGTTTCATTTATAAAACGCTCGTCAAAATGAAAACTGATAATTATATGACTCATCACCAGATTACAATAATTCTGTATTTAAATACTGCCTTTTTGGGAGGTAATGTGGAGAATTGGGGCATTACAATTTAATTAAGAACCGTATTTAATTTTGGAGCAGCATCTTTTCAGCGGACCGTTATTTTCTCTGGGGTAAGATGCAGGTGTTTGTCATCGGGATCACAGCTGATTATTGAGCTGAGGGCTGCGTCCGTCGCCGACGGGTCTCCCCAGCAAACACGAAACATTGACCATGTGTTGGTTCAATGCTGGCCCATCGTCTGCGACGCTGGCCCAACATTGAACCAACACATGGGCAATGTGCCGTGTTTGCTGGGTCCGTATATCCTCACCGGCATTAAATCAGATTACAATAGAAGTGAAGTATAGTAATCTGTCATGTCCACAGGTCGACAGCTGTTTGTAGAGTATGGAATACGGCTCCCGGACTGGTGCTGCCCCCTTTTCCGACTGGAAGACAAACTCTTTATAGATAAGAGTCTGATTGACCTCTACTTGTTACCAAGCTTCACCGTGGCTTATACCAGGTCTGGTGCAACCCTTACAACGCTAACTGTTTTGTATAAACCTTTGAGGGATTTTTCAAATTAAAATCACCATTATATCTTAGTTAGCTCTTTCTGCTTCATTTGAATACCTATGTTATGGGTCTATGGCCATCAGAAATATTTCAATTCTTTCACTGTCTTCAAACGTCGGAATCTGACGTCTACAGGTGGTCAGTGTACGCTGAGACCAAAAATTTCATGAAAAATGTGAGAGTAGCCCCATGTAGATGAATAATTCACCTATAAAGACAGTGATTAAAGTAATTTGCAACCACTTGAGGTTATGGGTGGCGGTAGCGAGACACAACCTCCAGTGGTTTAAAATTTAAATAAATGTACTTAGGGTAATCTGTGGCTTGAATATGTAGGCATATTAAGCTTAGCGTTTATTAAATATGAAAGGGTATGGGTATCCCAATAATTTTTTCCAGGTTAATTGTATCTTAACTTTTTGCCGATTTCCATTAGAAACGTTGAGCTTTGTCTTAACTTTTCTGATGGAATGGAGTGAAAATCAAAATAAGATCCAAGTAAAGAGTTTTAGCGGGATGTGGAAGGCCACGCTTGTTTTTACTTTGTAAACAATCAATATTCTATTCCAAGTTATTGTACACGCGGGGCATGCGCATGCTAGAAATAATTAGCGTTACTTAGAAGATTTTTTTATTTGCAAAACAGGCTATATTTTTATATAATTATATACATGTATACTAACATATGAATATAAAACTTAAATGAGTATAATTTAATTACTATACTCCATTAAAAATGTGGAATTTGTGGGAGATTTGCATGGTTAGTTATCATGAAGTTGTGACTGTATTTCTAATTGTTCCTACCCCTGATGCTCACATTAACTTTAGCTCAAAGCGGGGTTCAAACGACACGGCATTTGTCCACGCTACCTGCATTGAAGATACCATAGATACTTCGCCTGTCGGCAGCAGAATCATAATTTCAGCACCAGCGGGAGCTGGAAAGTCTGCCCTCTCCTCTCACTACACAAGAGGCTGGTGCAAGCGACAGTTTGGTCACAGGTGAGCTAATTAACCCTTGTGCTGCTAAGACCGTATATATACATTTTCACGCAAAATTCAGACCAGGTAAAATACCACAAAAATTCTTAACATATCTTGTGGTGGATGCTCAGGTAATCAAATAAGTCAGTTTGGGATATGCCTTTTTTTTCAAATATGATTTTGCATTCATTTGAAGCTGGATATACCCTTTTCAATAACAACACGCCTCACAGTGACCAAAAGCTGAACTATATAGTTGGGACTCCTGTTACACTAGTTTCAATAACAACACGCCACACAGTGACCAAAAGCTGAACTATTTAGTTGGGACTCCTGTTCACGCGCAGGGCGGGGGCCCTAGGGTAGTGGTTAGCACCGCTGCCTTCCACGCCAGAGTCCGGGGTTCGGTTCCCGGTCTCGGCGGTTTGAAAGAAACAAAATTGTTTCTTCCGCATCCACGTGTGAAAGTTAGTATTGTGGGGAGCCTCCGTGACCGAGAGGTAGCGTGTTCGGCCTCAGACCGCCAGGGCTCGAATTTCGAATCCTGTGTCTGGAGGACAGTGTCATCTCAATCATCTCACCATCCTCAGGAGGTTCTCCTGGCCCAGTTTAGCCTATATGTGCACAAAGGTGGCCTAAAGCCCGATTCATTTCATTTCATTTGTTCACGCGCAAAAATCGTAAAAGAGTATATTCCAGCTTTAAATGAATGAAAATATTCACAAACAGTTCTGGAGCACAAGGGTTTAAGTAGGGGTTTAGACATGATCATGAGCATTACCTATGTAAGTAATTTTTACTCCCTTTGAGCTGTGGGTCGCGATAGCGAGACTCCACTTGAAGAAATAAATTAAATTATATAATATAGCGCTACAATGGTCATTGCATATTAGTGCTAATCAACTTAGATGTTGACCCAATGCTGCTTCAATGTTGACCAGTCGCAGAATTATGGCCAGCATTAGGCCAGCTTGAAGTAATTAGATCGCCTTAAATACTTGTGTCTGAGTATACTTGAGAGTTCAGTTTCAAATACGCATCATGTTGTTTTCACTGCAGGTACCACTTGGTGTACTTGCTGCCCCCACGTTACATACACAGTCACAGTGAGCCGGTGGAGCGTATCATCTGCCACGACCTGAGACTCCATGATACCACGGCAGAGGGTGAGCTGAGGCGTACCATGAAGCTGAGGTCACACCAAGTACTCTTCATCATCGACGGCTATGATGAGGTGCGTTGTAGGCCTGCCACAGTATGTTAACAATTGTGCTGTTGAGTTGTTTGTTTCTATTTTTCATTTGAAGCTGGAATTGCTAACGCAATTTCCAGCTTCAAATGAAAAATAGACATCTCCAATATTGAATTATTGGATTAGCTGAGCATCCACCAAAAACTATTTTATCAAATTTTATGATATTTATATTAGGTCTAGTCTAAAACATGTTTTAGATTCCAGCAGCACAAGGGTTAAAAAATACCATATTTCTGGTATGTCCCCTACAAGCTGTCTGCATTGGATTATATGTAATAAGTATTGGGTAGGCCCTATATCGCACCCACCAAGAGTGAGTGAATATTGCTTTACGTCGCTTTCTGCATAATCATGGCAATATCGCGACAGAAGGAAGCCCGAAGCCGAGACTATGCCCTACTCTTATTTAGAATGACTTCAAGGGTTCTTTATGGTGCACAGTACTATAGGCAGCACTGTAAACTCCATGCATTTCAACAGTTTGGAGCACTGTATATGCACAACCACGATGACAAATATCCGGCCCGACCGGGATTTGAACTAGCTGCATGGTACATCCAGGTTACCAGCCCCAGTCGATACGAATGAGCCATCGGAGCCGGCCTACCGACCAGGAACTGACAATAACACGCTTGTGTTCGTCTTTGGTGCAAATTAAATTATTTTTCACAGAAGTTCATATTTAGGCTACGAACTTGTAGTAGGTGGTTCGTTACGATTCGCTGAGCACAGGTTGTGGGCTCACTCAAATGCAGAGCATGACCAACGTTCTAAGGAGTGGTTTCGGTCAGAAGTAAATATTTTGAATCAGTGAAGCGAAACGGCGGACCTGCTTTAATGGGCCAACCGATCCCTCTTTCTCGGAACAAGATTAATAATTGGTAAAATAAAAAATATTCAATAGGCCTACTTGGATACGGTGTGTCACTAAACTGTGTTAGTCACACACCGTATTATATCCAAGAGCCTGGTGTCGTCTGTGGTATTTTACATCGTAATCAATTATTCACCTTATTTATCATAATATATCAGCTGGATGGAGATATTCTAATGATCAGTTGCTATGGATTATTAGTTCCTGTTCCTTGTGTTACAGATTGCTCCCAGAGACCGTGAGACGAGTTCCCTGCGGCTGTTGTTGAGTGGTGAAGTGGCTCCACAGGCCACTGTGGTGGTTACCACGAGGCCACAGTTTGTTGATGAGCTGCAGAACCTGATTGACGGCCCCTGCACGCTGATCAGCGTGTATGGCCTCACGCCAGACTCCGTGGAAGAATACATTGAAACGGTATGATGAGAAATTAAGCCTTTGTTATCAGTGCATGCAGGGATCGTCTTCATACGTCAGAATCTGACGTCTACAGACAGATTCTGACGTATAAAGACGGTCCCCGCACTGAAAGAATTAAAATATTTATAACTGCCGTGGACCCATAACATAGGTATTCAAATGAACCGAAAAGAGCTGACTAAGACATTAATGATGATCTCAAATTAAGGAAAATGTTCTCCATGGTTCTCCATGTCATCCATGGTTTATACAAAATAAGTTCATATTGTAGGGATTGAGCCTTAAAATATGTGTTGCGGTTTGATTTCTCTGGATCTGTACATTTTTAATTTGAGCGAACAGAATTGCAGTATACATTGAACCAATGAGGGATTGATATTGGTCTATCGTCTGCTATACGCTGATCTACCATTGGTTCATCTTCCCACGCAAGGCTCGCTGATCCCGAGGCCGCAGACCGAGGCCTTGCTGAAACGGTGTTAAAACCACCCATTGTGGTGGGGACTTTCTAGAAAGATTTTTTCTGTTTGACCTAAGTTTGACCTCTGGTTTAATGCAGGGCCCCTGTCTACGACATCGGCCCTACATTAAACAACATATCGTCGCATCGGAGCTAAAGGATCCTATCTGCCACTCTGACGAGTGTCAGATAGGATCCTTTAGCTCCGAGGCGACGATATATTGAGTTGGATGTTGGGCCAGCGTTGATTCTTTATGATGTGTATGTTACCAGGTATCCGCCTCTGCTGGTGCTAAGTTGACGAGTAGAAAGAAGATCTCCAAAGAGATCAGGCGCACCGTGCCTCATGAGGTGCTACACGTACCCCTGCTACTGAACATGACTTGCCTCATCTGGCAGTGGAACAAGAGGAATCCTGACATGGCTGATGATCTGCCCTCCACTAGGACGGTGACAGAAGTGATTGCCAGGGTGATCGGCATGTACATAGGTATTCAGGCGGAAAAGGAAGGCACCAGTAAGAGCGTACCCGTGTTCTGCTCTCCATTACACGATAACGTCCCACAGAGGACTGTGCGACAATTCTTGGAGTTCAGCCGCATGTGTTTTGCGTGTATTTCCCGCGGTGAGTTTATTTTCAGCAGTGAGACCCTGACTGAGTTTGGATTTGGCGATCCCGTGGAGCTATGGCAGCTTGGATTCCTGGATGTGACGACCGACACGGACGGCTCTCTACAATCAGCCAGGTGATCTAACACGATCCATCCACGATTCGTATTTTGGAATGAGCTTTAAGCCGTTTCTAAACCTTTAAACCCTCACGATGCGTCAAAGCATCGTTTTGTATATGTGAAGAATTATTTAATTTTCCACACCTAGGTGTTTTGGAACGAAAATGTTCGTAGAACTGTTTTAATAATAACGATATCTGTTTTTCATTTGCCACCCACTTCAAGTCATCTTCATCCACTACATGTCGAGAATTGCCATAGCAATTCGCGGCTTATAGTGGATGAATATGACAACGGTAAATTCAGGCTCAAAAGGTTTAATTACAAGACCTACCATACTAATCAGCTAGCTTTTTATGAAATGAAGTGAAAGTGTTGTAAGTAGTAGGCTACATGTAGGCCCATGTTCTACATAGGGCCTACGTGTATACATATATTTATATATGTCATCAGTAGAATGACAATGACACTTTGGTTAGGCTGTTGGTTAGGAGGAGAGCTATAATATCGAAGATATTATATTATGTATATTCTGATCTACGCAGTTAATGTTCTTTAAAATATATATTTGGTAGCGCTAGTTATAGCCATTATAGTAATATCCTTTCATGTCACAACCATACAGTTATGCTTCTCTGTTCTTTTGTTAGATGCATCCATAATCAATTGATGGAGTATTGTGCAGGAGCACACGTTGCCAGACATCAGCCAGCACGTCGTCAGCTGCTAAATATGCTGTCAGACCCTAAAGGCATAGAAACCTCACTAGGTTTCTGGAATAATGTTCTCATTTTCGCAGTGGGTATCGACTCACAGGTGTTGGATGATATATCTCATGTAAGCTATATTACATATGAGTTATATTAGTTATATTATTGAGTACCCCCCCCCCTCCCACGTAGTGGGGGGAGTCTATATTTTTTTATTATATTATACACTGCTGCCGGGGACTCACATGTTCGACAGAACTTCCTTTTCTAGTTTTACTAGAAAAGAATGTACCGTAGGGCCTATTGCTCTGATTAAAATAATGACCCAAGTCAACCTGAACGAATTACACTCAATAGCCTAACATCTGAATATTATATGCCCGTGTTTACACCAGTATGATATACCCTCCACTCTGTGAACACATTTAAGTCACCTGAAAATTATCGGCTCTTTTGTTATAACTCTCTATTTTGAAGACCTTTCGGACGTTTATATAGCAACCCACCCTTTATATAGGGAAATCATATATCCTTTGGTTGGTTTATTGGGGGATTCATGACTGTTCCCCCAGATCCCGGCTATGCTCGGGATTGATCAGGCTACATGAGTATATCTATAAAACGTCATAAATTAATCTGGTCTCAGCAAGAGTGCAGCAGCAATGCAATCCGGTACTCAACAGGCTAACGTCTTTACAAGTTTTTTTTGATTAGCGAGTAAATCTGAGACACTACATAAGCTGTCTTCAGATGCTAAAAGCCAATAAGTGAAGTCCCCATAACTATGTGGAGATGCAAGGGGGTCCGTCGGTAGAGTGAACGGCGGAACCCACCCAACATTCACCAACATATCATAAACTTCATTCCTTCCCCGTCAGGTCGACGGTTTCGATTGACTTCACAAAACTTCCATTCAGATCATTACGTTTATTGGTCTAGACACTAAACATTAGCAATGCACAACCCCGCGCACGACACGTCTCTAGTTTAAAGCCGAGCGGACGACCTGCGGCACGTCCGCAGTCGCCAAGAGCTATATCACAAGTGCGGGAAAAAGCTACGACCGCATGGGATTCGGATTCATGCACACGGTACTGAAGTACCAAAACGAGGCAGTCATCTCCTGTCCCCCCGCGTCCTGGGAGATCGGAGACGACTGTCACAGTAATCGAGCGAGGCAGGGATCCCACATTACCCCCGGGTTAGTGATAACGTAGGAACCCAACTAACGTGTAGGAGACTGCGTTGTGAAAGCAGCGGGGGTTGTATATAACGTAACCTCTTATAACTAATCAGGTGTGAAAAAATACAGCGTGGGTGTTTGTTGTTAATACAGCGTGGGTGGTTGTCGTCGCAGCATCCGTAATTAAAATATTGTCCCATCCTCATAACACCAATTGTCCTATCCTCGTAACACCAATTGTCCTATCCTCGTAATACCAATTGTCCGATAATTTACTTATGCTGCTTTGCTGCAACCAACCGATTCATTTAATTAACACTTCCATTATAAATTAGCAAATATTTTGCTCGATAATGTAATTGCGATTTACTTATTCTAAACAATGTTGCCAGGCCTGGCGCATTGAATTACAAATTAAAATGATTATAATTACGGTACATGCGGTTGGTCCCGCCATAGATGTCGTTAGGCGCCACTATGGCGTGGACCATCTGCACGAACCGGGCAGGAGTCTGGATTGTTCGTCCGACTCTAGTTTTTCGATATTCGAACGATTTCTTGTATTCGAGTCGACTACGGCATCAGCTGCACCAGGGGTTTTACCCCGTAGATGTAAAGGTATGCGTGAGTACGTTCGCAAACCGCCGCTGTTCCCGTTAGCGCGGGATATGGCGGGGGCTCGCGAATGTGGCGCTACATAAGCTTTGCCTTCTTAAGCCAATTTAACTTTATCATCTGGTTGCTGTGGGACAGTGGCCAATTTGGTACTGCTTCTGACTGTCGTCGACTGTGTCTTTTTAACACTTGTCCTGTTGGACGTCTGAGTGTTCGCACTACTAGGTCTAGATGGGTCCTGTGGATTCCCACTAGCGATCCTGGTAGTCTTCGAGCTCTGTTTTTTGTTTGGCGAAGTACGCTGTGTTTTCGGACCTGTCGTAGGCTCGCACTCTAGATGTGCGGGTTTAACTCGGTCTAATGAGACCGTTTCTACCTGTTAGTCTGTTGTGTGTCACGTGGCGGACATAAACGGAGACGCGACATGGCTACGCGTAGCTTGTCTGAGTAATTCTCCAAATCTGTGTTAGCATCGACGGTGTACTGTTGCGTAAGCTCTCCTGGGAGTCGGAGTGTTGTCCCGTATATCATCTCGGCAGCCGATCTGCTTAGTCTCTCCTTGACTGCGGAAAGAACTCCTAAAAGTACAGCGGGTAGAGTAATAGTCCATGGGTTCAGTGATTCGTGCGCCATAATGGCGGCTTTCAACTGGCGGTGGAAACGTTCGACCATGCCATTCTACTGGGGGTGATAGCTCGTGGTACGATTCCGTATTATCCCGAATTGGTTACACAATTTGGACTCGAACTGAGCGCCCCTATCTGTGGTGATAGTGGCGGGAGTACCGTAACGTGCTATCCACCCGCTGAAGAAGGCATCGGCGACCGTTTCGGCCCGAATATCTACAATAGGTATGGCTTCCGGCCAACGTGTAAAACGATCGACGCAAGTCAGTAGATATCTAAAGCCATTAGCGTAGGGTAAAGGTCCGACTATATCGATGTGGACATGATCAAATCGCTCGGTAGGTTCAGTGAACTTTCCGAAAACTGGTGTGTTGTGACGTGAAACTTTGGCGGTCTGACAACCTTTACAGGAACGACACCATTTAGCAATGTCAATATTCATGCCATGCCAGACAAATCGTGTGTTAATCAAAGGTTTTGTAGCTCTATGAGATGGGTGGCCTAAACCGTGTAAGTTTGAAAAAACTTTTCTGCGAAATTTCGCGGTAATGTACGGCCGGTTATGTCCCGTGGACACATCACACCAGATCAGTTGATTGTCGAATGATTTAAGTAATTTGAAATTCATAGTGGATGTAGTCGAGTGTCTCAATCTCGTGAATTCCGCGTTCTGAGCTTGATCAATACTTAAATCCTTATAATTTATCACTGGTCCATCGTCTATCACGGACACTGATGGTCGTGACAGCGCGTCGGCGACGAAATTTGTCTCACCTTCAACGTATCTAATGTCGGTAGTGAATTCAGCTATGAAAGCTAAATGTCGTGTTTGGCGTAGGGACGCACGTTCGGTAACAGATGACATTACAAATGTCAAAGGTTTATGATCGGTGTTTACAAAAAAATTGCGTCCTTCTTGATTATGTCTGAAATGTTTTATTGTGGCATATACTGCCAAAAGCTCACGGTCGAACGCGCTATAGTGTGTCTCCGCTGGACTCAGCTTTTTGCTGAAAAACGAAAGTGGCTGCCACATACCATTCAAATACTGCTGCAAAACGCCACCTACGGCGACATCACTAGCGTCACACGTGATGTTTAATTGAGCCATGGGGTCTGGGTGTACCAGAAGGGTAGCGTTTGCCAATATTTGTTTGGACTCGGAAAATGCTGACTCTGCATTCTGGTCCCACTTCAAATCAAAATTTGACTTCGGTGACAGTCTTGTATGGCCTTCGTTGGCAGCTGTCAATAAATTATTTAATGGTGTCAACTTCGCTGCGCATTGCGGTATGAAACGGTGGTAATAATTTACCATTCCTAAATATCTATGCAACGCTCGTTGCTTTTCGGGCTTTACGAAATTCACTATGGCGTCGACGGCGCTGGGTAACGGCGAAATTCCTTCAGCACAAACGTGGTGGCCTAAAAAACTTAACTGAGTTGTACCAAACTGACACTTCTCAGGACCGATGATGATTCCGTATTCGGCTAGTCGGGCAAAAAGAATTCGTAAATGTTTTTTGTGAGTTTTCTGATCTGGGCTGGTTACCAGTAGGTCATCTAAATATACAAAAACGAAATCAAGTCCGCGTGTAACGTGGTCTATAAAACGCTGTATAGTAGGGGAGCTTAACCTAAAAAAATAGTCGAATCGTTCACTTCATTGCAAAAGTCTGAAATTTTTGTCACAGGCTGACATGACCTAGACATTTCAGAATCTGCCGACAGACAAGTGAAATGTGCCCCTTAGCGGCCATATTGGGCGATTCAAAATGGCCGCCACTAAAAACCTTGCGCAAGATAACTTTTTAACTGAAAATCACAGAATAACTTGTAATACCTCTATTCTGAGGTATTTGAGACCAAGGATCACAATTATGATGTCATTTTCAATCTAAAATGCCCCAATCGAGGTCATATGACGATATAAGCGAAAAAAATTAAAATTAATCATATTTTCCGTAAATTTTAAAGCGCTCCAAATCTCCACGGCTTAATTTTTTTTCTGACATAGTTCTCTAATTGTTTTAGTTCTAAATATCAATTAGTAGTCTATTTAACCATAAGAATAATTTTACAAATGGTATTCAAGGGTGATAAACACGTTAACGCAGTAAAAGAAATTCTAAAACTTCAAGAAACATGTCGCATCATTACATTAATACGTGATACTAAAACAGTAAAAATGGATGATTTTTAACTGACTCCACAACCATTTATCTGAATACTTTTGCACATTTAAAATTAATTCTCTCAACTCTGCACACAAATTTCAAACCAGTGCAACAAGAATATACACATGCCTTTAATTGCAGCAATGACAAATATCACTGTCACTATTATTAGGCCTTTCCAAGTAACCAGATAAAGTATCACAAAGTACAAAGCTTGATGTGATAAAAAAGCTGATAAATTCGAGTTTTTTCCCATGGACAATTGACAAAGGCAATGCAATAAGAAAAAGAATAGATAATATGTAGTACCTTCTGAAAATTGAACTGTCTGTATAAATCGTATGTCATGGAATTAATACGAAATAATAAAAACAAATGAAAAACTAATAATATTTCATGACCAAATAAAAGTGGAGATGTTTTCAGTGCAATCATGTGTTTAGTTACTGGTCAGCAGTTTTGTTATTCACAAAACCCCCCCCCACACTTGCATATTTATGGATGTGTACCGTAAACCCGACTTACTAGCATCAGCTAGTTTCGTCCTGAATGACAACCACCTGTTTCCATCACATTCCTATCCTCAATTGGAAAAGTCTGGTACCACTTGATGGCATGATTGCCTGCTTCCATATATAGGAAGCATGTAGGAATGATCTTTTGACGTGCACATAGAAACATTCCATTCGCCCCATGTTGACAGACTCTGACTTGAGAGACCTAGGTTTGTGTAGAGTGCAATTAAATTTGGTCATTTAATGTATTTGAAAATCTAACATTGCACATGTTCTGTTGGACAGCACAGAGTTATATGGAGTTATCTTATTTTCGTTTATTTTTGGACAGACAGTTTGCTAATCTCTCTTTGGAATTGGTGTACTCCCAGTTAGAGCAATTTGGGCAGGGGGGGCTGATGCAGTGGTTATAAAGCGGTCTGCTTGAAAAGTCGGGAGATCGCGGGCTCGTCCCCCGCTCTGGCATTCAGGTTTCAGAGAAACAAAGCTTTCTTTCCACTCACTCGTAAAGATCACTTGTTAGTATTGACTGAGAGGTAATGTGCTCAACCTCAGACCACCAGGGTCTGAATTTCGAATCCTATGTCTGGAGGGCAGTGTGATCTTATTCATCTCATCATTTGCAGAGGGGGTGATTTGGCCCTTCAGATAGGGCACTAGATGCACGTGTATGCAATCATTAAATGTTGCTGCACGAACTGAACGTACGATGTGAATTGAAGCAGCCGCATCGAGAACATGGACTGAGCATGAGCATACCACGCTCAGCAAGGAATGGTGAAAAAATCTGACATATTTCCATTATTTCGGGACTGGAGAGATATAAACATAAGAAGTGTAGCATTTTGCATCATTATTCTTATATTCTTGAAATCGTGCTTGGTAGATTATTTCATGCCCACACTATTCATTCAGATCACATCCAATCTCTTTGACTGTAACTTCAAGCTCCCATTACATCACCAGTGCCAATTACTACATGGACAGCATCCAAGAATGGCCTTGCATGATCCACGAGTACTCTCATGAAACTTGCGACATCTATGACAAAGTGTCGTTCTAGAGCTTATAGAGATTATTTGTGATGAGTTACGATGGTTCTGTACACTTTCAAACTCAGTAATGAATTCAGAATATCAGGTGCAGCTAGCATGTACAATGCAATATAATCAGTATTGTCATACAGATCTGATAAGCAACCACCACCAGCTTGTACTACCGATTGCTGTGTTCATGAGACTGATCCATCAAATAAAATTGATAAATAGACCGTTGAAGAACAAAAATTTCAAAATGTACAGAAAACCACATCACTAAATCATTTACATGGTTCGGTAACCATCTGGAAAAAATTGTGTGGTCAAACGCTAAAATCCAGCGACACAACTCATCCAAGGCATTAAGCTCAAAATCACCATACATCCCTCCCTCGACTGTTTGTCAAATCATTCTTCAAATAAGTCTGTATTACTCTGTGACTTCAGGTAGGCCTATGCTCCTTGACGAATGAGATAGAGGGCCACCAATGATGATCATACCATACCGTACCATACCACTTGGTGATCATACCGAGTGCGCTTAATTCGGTGGTCAGCAAGCGTTGATACAGCTCTGCCAGAGGTGAACACACCAGCCACAGACATCACCCACTCCCCATCCAGAGCCACAGATAAAATGAGATTTATCTTCAAAAGTCCGCCTATCAAAATTACGTACTTGACGTCACCAAGGATTGAAGAAAATTGCAGGAAAGGGTTTATCAGGAAAGAGAGGTAAAATGTCAATTTCTGCTCGAGGTTTGATGGAGCTTTATTCTTTCATCCGAGAATGATAACCTGACCAGGTTGTCATATTGTTGTTATCAATCTCCTCTTTAGTTAGGAGTTCACAAACGTGCTTTATCCAAACTGTTTCTCTTATCTCAGACCAGGGGTCCTATAATATGAAGGCCTTGCCACATAACCATCCTCATTTTTGGCATAAACAAATCCATGCGGCTGAGATTAACAGGAGGGGGTACAATGACGGGGGCATATCATACGATATACTGAGGCCAAGGAGGTGAATGTGCCAATAAGGACTGGTGTTTGAGATGAGTAGTATTGTGTAATTCAATACATATGTAAGCCTTCAGGCTCTCTACTGTGGCGTATTTGGACAGTGAACTGAGAGGGAGAGCCATATTTATTTGTATTTTATATCACCACCTGACCAACAACACACGCTAATTAAGATCTCTGACCCATAACATTATGAAAGTTATAAAATTATTTTAAAACTACGGATTTATTCAGCATTTAAACATCGACCTATGAGAAAAACAGTAATACGCAAATTTTAAACGATTTTGACCTTGGTATTGTTATTTAACCTTGACCTTTAAATTTTTGATCGAAAATGACGTCATAATCGTCATCCTCATATACCCTAGAAAAGAGGTATTACATGTGGTTCTCCGATGATTAGTTAAAAAGTTAGCATGAGTAATCCATTACGGTGGCGGCCATTTTGAAATTGCTCAATATGGCCGCTAGAGAAAAAAAATCGCTTGTCTGTCGGCAGATTCTGAAATATTCAGGATTCCGAAAATATACCAGTTTATTCAGCTTTTTAAACATCGACCAATGCGAAAAACAGTAATAGGCAAATTCTAAACGATTTTGACCTTGATGTTGTTATTTGACCTTGACATTACAAGTTTTGATGGAAAATGATGTCATAATCGTCATCCCCGACCTGAAATACCCTGGAAAAGAGGTATTACATGTGGTTCTGTGATGATTAGTTAAAAAGTTAGCATATGTAATGCATTGCAGTGGCCACTAGAGGAAAAAGCTCATGTGTCTGTCGGCAGATTCTGAAATAGCCAGGTCATTTCAGCTTATGACAAAAATTTCAAACTTTTGCAACGAAGTGAACGATTATTTGATTAAGCCCCCCTACTAGTAACGTTTGTCCGGAATTTCGTAGACCAAACGGTGTCCTTGTAAAATTAAATAGACCAAAAGGTGTAGTAACGGTTGTCTTATGTATATCTGACGGTTCCACAGGAATTTGGTAATAGGCTCTAACCAAATCAATTATTAAAACAATTTTCGAGCTGGCTAAGCGCTGCGTGAAATCCTGAATATGTGGAATTGGATAACGGTCGGGTACGGTCTGAACGTTTAAGCTTCTGTAGTCTCCACATGGTCTCCAGTCGCCATTTTTCTTTGGTACCATATGAAGCCCTGAGGACCACTCACTGTCGCTGAGTTCAATGACTCCTAATTTTATCATGTCGCGTTTCGCAGTGACAAGTTTATCGGGTGCCAATCGTCGTGGGCGCGCGAACACCGGGTGTCCTTTCGTTACGATTTTGTGTGTTATACCGTGTTTAACGGTCTCACCCTTTGTCGTAGGGCGAGTCAGTTTAGTATACTCATTATGAACAGTGTCTACTCTGTTCAACGACAGTGATCTGATTGACGACAGTGAAGCAGGAATAGCTAAACCGGTTCTCATGTCTCGAGGACATCAACTTCTCAAGTCTACTAGTAAATTATAATGAATCGTCCGCTACTATAAATGTCCACGGATATTCGCGTTTTAAGCCGACGTCGACGACGCGCTTACTGTTGCCGTAGGTATTGATAGTAGTGTTATTAGCGGCCACCAGGGGGAGGCAGTCTGCGTCCGAAATCCTGTTAGCCGCAAGATTTCGGCAAAACGCTGACAGCTGCGCCCGTGTCAATCAAGTATTTGCATTTATGATTTTTGTCTGCGACGTACAATAACTTAGAGGAGGATAACGCAATAATCGCTACTTCGCGCTGACCTAATGTGCTATAGTTACGAACAGGGTTCACTGCACAAGCGCGCCTTTTCACCAAAGTTTGGTGGTGGTAGCAAACCTGTGCAGTGGCTGTGTCGGTCGGTTGCGCGACATTATTTTGCGGAGTTTGCGGCGGCGGTACGTACGGACGAGTATTTTGCTGTGCATTATTAAAACTACCAGGTTTGTTAAGAACAAACTCTGTGGCCTGTGCATTTGGAACAAATGTGGGCCTAGGTGCATAGGGATTATTTGCACGTCCACGTCCTTGATTTCTCTTCTTGTCGGCTGCAGTCGCGGTCTCTAATTTTTTGAGTCTCTTTGATAAGTCCTCAAGCAATTCCACTAGTTTAGTGGTTTCGTCGACCTTTATCTCCGCAACCCCCGGCTTACTCTCTTCCACATCCGTTTCAGAATCGTGAGGGAATGTCCGAGCCCATCCTTTTTCCGGAAATCACCTTGTTGACTCGTTCGAGTGTTGTCAAACCTCGTCGCTCGATCAAAATGCTTTTCAAGCTTTCATATTTATGCGACCTGAAAGGTTGAAGTAGAACGTCCCTCACGTCGGAGGCGACCTCGCCTGAGAGTGCTGCGCATGTCAGACTGTACCGCTCGTCATCGTCATGGATTTGATGAAGATCAAACTGTGTTTCGATCTGATTGAACCAAAGTTCAACGTCCGTAGCGTAAAATGTTGCTATCTTGAATTTGGTAAGTTCGTTGAACGTCTCGGAGGCTGTCTTCTGCGTGGTGAAGGACTCTTTGACGAATCACTCCTAGAGTGGTGTCTTGTTCGTCGATTTCGATCAATTCGAGCAAAATCCTCTTTGAGTCATTGGTACTCATCGTCAGCCTCGCGGAAGCGAACTTCGTTCTCCTCGCTGTCCGGGTAATAATTATCTTTTCGGCGAGCTCCCTTACCTTCCAGAGGCGTAGACACGAAACCTTCACTTTCGTGTGGTGTGGACATTGTGAAATGTTTGTAAAATTATTTAACTAGTGAAACGTTTGAGATTGCGGGCCTATTGGCTTTATCTCAAACGGTGTTGAAATGGTATGTCATATTAACACATACCAACTATTTTGTGACGTGTCGTAAATGAAATGAATCGGGCTTTAGGCCACCTTTGTGCACATATAGGCTAAACTGGGCCAGGAGAACCTCCTGAGGATGGTGAGATGATTGAGATGACACTGTCCTCCAGACACAGGATTCGAAATTCGAGCCCTGGCGGTCTGAGGCCGAGCACGCTACCTCTCGGTCACGGAGGCTCCCCACAATACTAACTTTCACACGTGGATGGGGAAGAAACAATCTTGTTTCTTTCAAACCGCCGAGACCGGGAACCGAACCCCGGACTCTGGCGTGAAAGGCAGCGGTGCTAACCACTACCCTAGGGCCCCCGCATTTATGATTTACGTGTCGTACACGGGTTAGCTGTACATTGCCGTCTAGACCTTATTTAAAATGTCTGGATTTTTTTAATCTTTAGAAGTGTAGGCTGTTGAGATTGTCCATGCTACGTCGCATGTTGCCAGATACAGGGGTTGCTGAGATGTTTGAATATTCGTCACTGAGATTGCACATAATTTCTTATCACTTAATCACACACATATATAATTGTTTTGTGAAAACTGTAGGTCAAAACTGTACATAAAATGCCAGAAATAATTACTACATGCTATGCTAAGCTTATGATAATAGTAGGCCTATATAGTAAATCGACCTGGGTGAAAATTATTTTTTTTCACACAAGTCGAAAAACACATGCAAATATTGAAAAAGTTTCGCTATAGCACAACTGTCAAGTCGAATATTTCGTTATTTATATAAGTTTTGATCTACTGAAATCGACTATCATGAGAAAATTTCGTTCTCAGGCTGATAGGATAAATGTGACTGCGATAAAAAACAGCTACATTTGTTTTTAAAATAATATTTTAAAACATGACTGACAGTAGTCTACGCGGATTGATGATATAATATATCATTTCACTGATAAATGATTTCTGCGGAGAACATTCCACTTTTTATATGGCACGTTCATCGCCGATTCATTCTTGATAACGTCCGAATCAATCGCTCGCTTCGTTTAGTTGATTGACGTGTAAGTCGGTTGTCGTAGTAGCGGTTGCGTTTATTTGGTTTGTGGCGGGTGTGTGTGTGGTGTATGATCGTTTGCTGCTAACATGTGGCCTGTCGCACACGTGTCAGCCTGTATCGGTTTGGCGAATATGGGGTATGTGACCACAGCCGCGTAGACCCAGCCGGCAGCTCGTTGCTGTATGCTTGGGCCAGCAGGCCTGTATCATGGGTGTACGTGCAAAACTGAACAGCAGCTGCGTCTCGCCTCACATTAGCATATTCATGAGCTACTCTGTGCCGAACAAAGCGCGAAGAGTAGGCTAGAACGACGCCGAACACCAGGGGGCGTTTCAACGTGAAAAAATTATACTATGACTTTATTAAAAATCTCGCACAACTTTTGCTATAATTTCTTTTCCAAAACTTCTTATTTATATTTCTCACTTTAATAGTTTTGGAAAAGAAAAATTATATGTATGTAAAAAAATATATTTGAGACTAGACCGTGTATAGTCTTGACACGTGAATAGTCTGCGCCACGAAATCAAAATATCGGCCTAATTTATGCTAATGTGATGAGGCGACACAGGTCCACTGTCCAGGTGCATGCCGGTTATGGTGGGACGCGTGTTTGCCCAGGGTGGGCGAGTAGCTAAACTAGGGGAACCAGCATCTAATATGGCGCTCACTTACCAAATACATTTATGACAATCAGCATTCTCTAAAATAACATATTGTTATAATGATAAAATGTGGACCTACGGTCCTGGAAATATATTTTACAGACCAACTAGGACTGTTTATTCACATTCATTTTCAGGCGAACAATTTTATTTGGCCCTAATCCTATTAAAGGTTATCTGAGTCGAAGCGATATTTTTCTATAATTTTTTCTGCGTCGATTTTTTGCTGAAAAATCGAAAACTGACGAGACTTCGTCTATGGACTTTAAAATCGAGTCACCCAATTATGGCGATCAACGATAAAAAATGGAGTTTTCAAAAAATACCCACTTCCTACTCGCCTACAGTGGCATTAATAGGATGAAAGCATTCTAGGAACTCGTACTTTAAAAGGATAAATGAGAAAAAAAAATTACAGTCTTTCTGGAAAAACCGACTTGGTCGCCATCTTGAAAAAGCGCCAAACACGTGGAATTCTTTCAAAAAATATGAAAATTACGCCGTTTTGGACGTAAAAAAACGTACTTTTCCTCTGATAACTCTTTCTAGCTAGTTCTAACTGGCATATTAGTGTGACCTACAATTTTCACGTACCTTTGCGAAAAAAATGCTCATTATTTTTTCGAAAAATCCCTTAATATTTTAACAAAAACTATCCTTGAAAACAGAGGTTTTCATCTTGTTGCTTGGTGAAAATGCTCTTGTGATCACCATCAAACGTCAGGGGTCACCAGTGTGGGGATGCAAGGGGGTCCGTCGGTAGGGTGAACGGCGGAACCCACCTAACATTCACCAACATATCATAAACTTCATTCCTTCCCCGTCAGGTCGACGGTTCTGATTGACTTCACAGAACTTCTCTCCAGATCATTATGTTTAATGATCTAGACACTAAACATTAGCAATGCACAACCCCGCGCACGACACGTCTCTAGTCTAACTCCGAGCTGACGACCTGCGGCACGTCCGCAATCGCCAAGAGCTATATCACAAGTGCGGGAAAAAGCTACGACCGCATTGGATTCGGATTTATGCACACGGTACTGAAGTACCAAAACGAGGCAGTCATCTCCTGTCCCCCCGCGTCCGGGGAGATCGGAGACGACTGTCACAGTAATCGAGCGAGGCAGGGATCCTACAACTACTCTGCACAAAGTAATGATCCATTCTATTTTACATCAAGTTTTAATGGCGAGCTGCAGAGTGCTTCGCCGGTGCGATTTAGCCCACAGGGATTTATTTCCCGGATTTAAAAGTGGTGGGCGGAGATGGGGGTTTCTGACTTCAAGTGGGGGAACTTTGTCTCATTGGTTTAAGTTCATGTACATGTTCATGTATTATAGCCCATCACTGTTCCAACTCTTGGCCGAAGTCACACATTGACTCAGTTTCAATACGGACTCATTGAAATAGTTCACCCGCCACCGCTTAAATGTTGAGCCAGTGCCACAGAGCTTTGCACGACAACGTATAGGCCTACTGTATTTGGCTAAAATTAATGTTATTAATGAGCGGACTTTGTGCGTAATATAATCTATTGAAGCTGCGCCCAGCCCAGTGTACATTGCCAGCTTTTTTTTTACTAATAACTGATAATTGATCCCAGCAAACAGAAAACATTTGTATATCATTTGTACAACGCCGGCCCACGTTGGTCAAACATTGTACAAATGTTATACAAATGTTTTGTGTTTACTGGGCAGCGGACTAAAATTATATGACACTAAAGAGAACATGTCTTCGTAATATAGGCCTATACTTCAATCATATTGCGAAAGTAAAATCACTTCATCTGCATGGTCTATAAGCAATATTCCTTGACTATCCCACAAATAGTGAAAAATAAAAACACGAAGCAGTAGTATTTAATTTTGATATTATCTATAAATTTTGTTTAATAATTAATTGTTGATGGCTTTGTGGATATAAAGAAAACGAGACAATCGCGCCGTCATCTTTTTTTCTCTTCGTCATAAAAAATTAATAGAAGATTACATATTGTTAGATGCCTCTGAAATTACCTGCTTTTTATTTCACTTAGAAAAAGCACTTTCATGTGGCCTACTCGGGTACTTGTGGATTACGGGGATAAATAAATAAAGTATGTTTTAAAAATATATGCCACTTTTTAATTTATAAAATTGATATAGCTATTAGGATATCAGCCTGATTCAAATTAGTGAAGTATGATAATCTTGTTTTATCCCATGGTAATTGACGATTCGATGTTCTATGATAGATCAATTTTTACCTGCCTGTGTCGTCGTCAAATGAAAACAGTGATCTCGGTTTGGCCTTTGAAACAAGGCTATTCAATGAGGCAAGTGACGTCATCGTGAAGGAAAAGTTCCTGGTGTCATTAGTGAAGGCCCCACTGTCACCTCCACATCGACTCAAACAGGTCTGTATATCTACAATATTCTGCTCTGTTAAATATAAATAAACTATTTGTCTGTCTGTCTGTCTGTCTGTCTGTCTGTCTGTCTGTCTGTCTGTCTGTCTGTCTGTCTGTCTGTCTGTCTGTCTGTCTGTCTGTCTGTCTGTCTGTCTGTCTGTCTGTCTGTCTGTCTGTCTGTCTGTCTGTCTGTCTGTCTGTCTGTCTGTCTGTCTGTCTGTCTGTCTGTCTGTCTGTCTGTCTGTCTGTCTGTCTGTTTGTCTGTCTGCCTTTGTGCGGCAGTAGTGGCCTACAACTAGTAAGAGTGTGCCCATATTAATCACCTTAAGCACTCTTAAGTTAAACACTACTGTGTTCACATTTTATATGCTGTCTAAAAATTATTATACTAGATAAAATATAATTTGATAGCAGCGAGTTTAACGTTTGATAAATAAATTAGGAAAATAACTAAATTTGTGTAGGAAAAAGTCAATACGGCCGCGGTGTAAATACTTATTTCTGTTTAAATTACAGCTAGTGAACACATTTTTCAAACGTCCGTCATGTATTTTAATGTTTTTGCTAGACGGTTTTTGGCCATACACCTAAAGTCAGATAGGCAAAGTAGGCAGTCAGAGACTAAGAAAAATGAATAAAGGCAGGTTATAAATGTTTATAATTTTTTATTGCTGTTTATGTTGTAGACGCCAGAGATGTCGGCCAGTGCTTACGAAGCGTTTGTGAATCAGCTGGGACCCGAGCGATGTATGGATCTACTGAAGCGAATCCACAGGTATTATTGTACCTTGGCAGCCAAAGTGTTCATGTACCACTCGAATAAGTGTTAAGTGCAACACTTTGTCTGCTGTGGCTAGTATTTTTGTCGAGGCCGGAGGCCGAATAAAGATACGTCGGCCACCGAGACGAAGCACATAGTAGGGCCAGTACTGAAAACACAGGGGTAATGTTGTATTTATTATATACCTGGTAATTATACTATATCACGTCAACCAGGTCTGGTCAAGGCTAATTTGGCAAAAAAATATTTTCCTTTCCAATTTGCGTAGCCGTGGTATGGCCTTAAACCACCGGCAATAGTATGTTTGGCATTCTAGTCTCGTTCGTCTTGCCCTCACCATTGCATCAGAAATCAGCAGGAGTAGGCCTACCACGTTTTACTAAACTTCCCTGTAGACACAACACGTTGAATTAATGTTGGTTTAGCGTTGGTCCACCGTCCACGACACTAGACCAACGTTAAACCAATATTTATTCAACGTTTTGTGTCTGCTGGGTTCCACGTTAAGCCAAAATTATTTAAACGTTTCTCTTGAACCCGCTGAGTCATTTTTAAATGTTTTTAAAGGAACAATTTGTCAGTGGAAGGCGAAAGAGGGCGTCTACGACCACAGGGGTCTGGTAATTTTCGCAAAGTGACAGACATGGTGATACTGGTGTGCTTACCAAGACTAACTCTCTCCAACACGGATAGCGTTTCTCTGGAGCACCTCAACTTGGACCTGCTCCCACTCCAGAAACACAAGGTAACCACCCTCCCTGCTACACTGCCACCCGTAGACAGAACACTGAGAATGAGTGTACGTGATCGCATGTTAGGGTTGTTGTGCCCACAAGATATGTCCGCAAAAGATAGGCAAAAACATATGTCCGCCACAAGATATGGCTGATTTTTTTTTATCGGGGGGGGGGGGGAGTGGACAAACATGTATCTTGTGTGGACATATCTTTTTTTGCGTTTTTGGCGGACATACAATTATTGTAGCGGACATTTGTTTTTGTGGACATATTTTGTGCTAGTCATTTGTTTTTGCATATTTGGCGGACAAATCTTGTGGCGGACATTTCTTTTTGCGAATTTCGCGGGCATATCTTGTGGCGGACATTTCTATCCCTGACGGACTCAATGACATAGCATGGTGTTGTACGGAAATGTTTTCGAAGACAAAGACCGGGCTATTCAATAGGGAACTGGTCCATTGTTTAACCCTTTAACCGCAGGTGCCGCATATATTCGGTTTTTCAAATTTGTATTACCACATAAAGTACCACCTTTTAAACATTTCAAAAATAAAATATGAAATCAATCAGTAATATTTGTAAACAGTTGACCTCCATTTTGTCAAATCTGAATAATTCTCACTCACTTGAAGTTGTGGATCGCGTCAGCGAGACACAACTGCAAGTGAGTGAAAATTCAAATTGAATAATTTGGCGATTAAAGGGTTGAAAAATAGAGATGAGGAAGCCTGATATACCTTTATTGTTTATGGTCTTTTTTACATATTCGTTATTGTCAAATGTGAACCCTTTCACCGCTAAGCTCGACTATAGTCGTTTTTGCTCTGTTTTATTAGCACGTTAACCCTTTGTCCGCCGGTCCCGGATATATTCGGTTTTTCAAATTTGTATTACCACGTAAAGTACCACCTTTTAAACATTTCAAAGATAAAATATGAAATCAATCAGTAATATCTGTAAACAGTTGACCTCCATTTTGTCAAATCTGAATAATTCTCACTCACTTGAAGTTGTGGATCGCGTCAGCGAGACACAAGTTCAAGTGGGTGAAAATTCAAATTGAATAATTTGGCGGTTAAAGGGTTAAATAACAGTTATTGGGGATGAGATGAGTGTCTGAACATAAAGAAATGGAAATGTATCGTCTCAGATTAAACAAATAAATATGAGTGATATTCATTCACCCACTTGAAGTTGCGGGTCAAGATTGTGAGACACAACGTCAAGTGGGTAGAAATTTAAATAGATAACTTAGCGGGTAACGGATTAATTTGTTACCATTAAAATACCTTGTGTGAATTTCAGTTGTATATAAATGGTAAAGTCCAAAATTCGATATTTTTCTGCTTAATATGACATTTTGGGAAAGTTAAATATATAGGAAATCATATAATAAATTATATTAAGCCACTCGTTTAAACAAATATTTTTTAACTTTTCAAAAGTTAATTTATTGCCACATCAATAACATAACATAGATTAGTACATATGAATAATAAACATCCATAATTACATAACTTTCCATACGTTTCTTTACGTTATTTTTGTCAATACATATTTTTGTCAATTTTAAAGCCTTTTTTACAAAAATGGCCAAATGTGAACTTGGATCACATTACCTCTCTAAGCCATTCATTTGTACATGTCAAAAGAGCTACAAACCCCATGGCTGAATAAATATTCTATTGTATTGTATCGTACATACTTTTGTATCTTTGTATATTTATATTTAAATATAACATTGTTATATTTTCTTATAGACTAAAAACAAGGTAACCGATTTGAAATTGATGGACTGTACACTGAGCTCAGACAGTCTGGCACGACTTGTGTCCGCTCTCTGCCGAACCAAGCACCTGTTAAACCTCACTCTAGCAAAGTGCCAGGTATGTATATATTTCGCACTGTGCGAAATATTACACTTTTGTGAGGGCATAACCTTCGGGATCTCTCGTAAACTAGGTTTATTTCAAACGTGGTAACTAACTTGTGCTTTTCTAAGAAACTTGTTGATGTCTCCGGGTTGCACTTGGGCTTGGCAAATCATTTAAATTATGATACAAGCACCAAATTTGGTATAAATGTCCATCAGGTGGTTCTCCTTCAAAAGAACACGTTAGCTGAGCAAACAATTTAAATGGCCGCCATTTTTCAGATGATCGTCATTTGGTCAAGGTCAAACAATAAATTGATATAATTTTCGACAGAAAAGAGCCAGATTCATGATTTTGGTGTCTATCTTAGGGTTTTCAGGTACACCCGACATAGTGGTGTGGGAAGGAAGCACCCTAAACATTTTATTGTGGGTAGAATCCTAGAGATGGCCGCCATTTTTCCAAGGTCAAACAATAAATTAATGTCATTTTCGACAAAATTGTAGCAAATCCGTGATATTGGTGTATATCATAGAGCTTAAAAATTAAGGGTGTCCTGCTGGAAAGAATGAACAAACGTCAAAATACATAAAAAGAGTATTGTGTCACTTCCTGGTCGAAACAACGTCTATATCAGCCGATCGCAACTGTTACCAGGGGATTTATCGCACCAGTAAACCTGCAGAAGTTGATGATAATACGTAATAGTAGCCTACATTACGCCAATTGCATGTGTGCATGACAATTTAACGACATAAAAATCGATTTAAATCGACATAAAAATCGATTAATTATGGCGGTCAGAAATGTATAGTTGCACACTTACATTAATATAATTCGCTTATTTTTTTTAACTTTTATGATTTTTTTCAATACACCTGGGAATATATTTCTCATGAAACGTTGATAAGTATGCAATTATATGATTAGTAAGTTATATATTTAAATAAATATATGTAGCTCAAAAGTTCACCAAATCTGTGACTGAAACTTAAAACCTGCAGGATATGTTTTTGACATATTGGGCATATAATTTTTGTATTCATTTTTCAGATGTATTTGTTATATGCGGCGTTGTCGGTTATTTTTCGATTGTCGTTATTCCTTATCCGTCATTGAAAAATAATTTTGGGAAACACAAAATAAATTTGCTGACAAATTGTTCCTATTTATTTAACTTTAATGGGTAACCGTTTCTATTTATCCAGATACAAGCTGCCACAGAAGAGCCGTCTTTCGTCGTGAGTGTTGGACGACTGAGTTTGTTTTCTGACGTCAAGATATCCGTGCTTGGAGAATTGACCAGATTTTTCCACGTACACACACTGGATATAGGTAGAACAAACGGCTTGAGAGCTGACTCACCAACCCAAACAACATTGGAAAATGTCTCCATACTGGTATGTTTTCTTCTTGGTTATTCTAAAATCTAAATATATCATTAGTATATACGTTAAGCGAACTATTGTAGCGTCAATCCACATGGATCACTGCATAATTTACTCCAATTTTCTTCTCAGTATATTTTTTTCTGTTTCGGATTTGATCCTGAAATGTTACTTTTTTAAATGTTATTTTTATTTAAAAATCAACCCGGTTAACCACTACTTCTTTGAAATAGTGCAATATTTATGTTCTACTATATTCTGATATCTAAAATTAAACTTAACATTCCATTATTACATTTTTAATAGACATTGTACTTTTTCTGTCATCACAAGTTTGATTTATAATAAGCCTGTATCGAATACAACATAGGCTTGGATAAAAAAAATTGAAAAACTTATTTTTAATTGAATGGCATCTGTGATAGATGTAAAATGTGATGGATGTAAAATGTAGTAGACCTGCATCTAAGCATATACTTATTAGTCTGTTTCACTAATATTTGTGTCCACACAGAACATGCCCAAATCAGAAAATACTCTGGCCATTCTGGGACACATGACGGCGCCGTGTGTGGAGGAGCTCAATCTGGAAGACTGTAAAGCACAGACTTGGTTGTCACAGCAACAACTTGAGTCTGTCTTTCCAAATGCAGATTTTGTTTTGTAAACGTGTTATCAAAGGGTGTCCCAGCAAACACGGAACACTGAACCAATGTTGTTTCAATGCTGAGCCAGCGTCAGAGACGCTGGCCCAACATTAAAACAACAATGGTTCAGTGTTCCGTGTTCGCTGGGGTGTGACAAACAGAAAAAAAGTAAAATTACTTAAATCGCAGTGTTTTTTTTCAGTTATCGCTTATTGTTTTCTAATAACAATGCCATTATCATGACTGTAGTGATGTATAGCATCATTTTATTTGAATAAGTTACCCTGCAAGCACGAGACATTGATACAAAGCTGGGTTATCCTGTCAACGTTGGCCAACCGTTGCAGCATTGAACCAACATAGGCTCAAGTTATCCTGCTACGATACAAATATATCATTATGTGATGTCAAGAGATAACTGTTAAGACCACCGTTTCGTTGTGGTCGCTAACACGCAGGCCACCCTTTGCTGATTTCAAATTTTAAAATGATAATTCTATCCATATTCAGTGAAATATTGAAGAAATAATTGTTTAATTTGTTTAAGAAAAAATTAAGTTGAAAACGTTTTAATTGTAGAAAAATTATGATCTGTGTGGCTTAAATAGTGAATTATTGTTATCATTCTGCACTTTTTGTGTTTGTGACACAGTATACCGTAATTATTATGTGGTAGTATCAATGCTTTACAGTGGATAATAAAGTTATACTAGAGCACTTTGTGGAATTACATTTTTCAGCTTGTTCATTATACCTAATGCTTTAACTATTGTATTTGATATTTTATTCACGCGATATTTTCAAGTAAGATAGGTATACATTTCTATATTTACATTTTAAAGCTGTTTACTGTCGATTTCTAAACAAGGAATAGTAACTTTTTCACGTGAGCGGTGGAAAAAATGATAATTTTATTTATTTACATTCAGTGACAGTTTATTCAATTCTAGACATAGCTGATTTTCATAATTCCTTATTTTATCAAACTAATTCCTCATCAGCGTTGTATCATCGACATAATGATAGATTAAAATTTTAAAACATTTGCGTAGGCCTACTAATACCATATCGTTTATGTAGATAATGAATAGTGATGTGCCAAGAATTGAGCCCACTCCACACGTGGTAAGTGTCACTTGCATCATTTATATCTAAATATTATTGTTTACTGTCATGGGAACCATAACATTTTATTTTTGCAATGAGAATATTATAATGACCCAGCGTATCAAATGCTTTGGATCAAACTAGATGAATATTAAACGGATTTTTGCCATTGTTAATTTTAAATGTTATCCTATCAATTATTTCTAAGACCGCTAGTTCAGTTGAATGTTTTTCCTAAATTTATTCTGGTTATTTTGAAATAGCCTATTGATGTTGAAATGCTTGGTAATTTGATAAAAATTACAATGAACATAACATTATATTATGCAGTTCAAAATATGATAAAATAGAAAATGATATAAATATATGCACAATTGTTTTATTAGCAAAAGAAGTATAAGAATTGTACATGTTAATGATACTAGTACCTGTCATAGATACGTGTATCCCGCACCAAAACCAGAAAGAAATTACTATAAATTGTCGCCGACAAAATACTCTGGAAAGCGGAGAAACCTGAAAGATGTATAAAAGTTTACATAACTAGAGTATGTTTAAAAACAATAACAAGCCATATTATGTTGTAGAGCTTGATATGTTCAACAAGAGGACTGAAGTCCTATATAATCCTCCGCTATAAAATAGGTTAGAGTTTTTTGCGGTCACAAATGTTTAAAAAGTCGAATTGTGGTGGCCATTTTAAATTTCAGTAAAATCACCTGCACATTATTTCTGACTTCAATTTTAGCAAATCACATGCACATCTCCATATCGTGGGGAATCTGATTGTAAAATTTGAATAATTTACGATTTTAAGTTTTTGGGGTTTTGCGACCTCAAAAAATTAAAATTGATCCGTGGCGGCCATTTTGAATTTCAGCGAAACCTTAAAAAAAGAATCGTTCAAATTGTGATACAAGCACCAAATTTGACGCAGATGTTCCTCAGGCGGTTTTCTTTCGAAAAAGCACGTTATCCAAGCTAAGATTGGTCAAGGTCAAACATTTTTTGGCAAAATTCAAGATGATCCCTTTTTTCTAAGGTGAAACAATAGATAAATGTCATGTTTGACAGAATTGAAGCAGATTCATGATTTTCGTGTCTATCTTAGGGTTTTCAGGTACGCCCGACATAGTTCAGACCGAGAGCCTGTGACAGAAAATGTCATCCCATAAGGCCCATGAAATTGGACCCTTGGACGCTAATGAGGTCATCAACGTGATGCAAAAAAGATTTGTCAGCTGCGTCACGAAGGTCGGATCTTGACCCCACCCGCCGACAAAAAACCCCTCCCAGCGTGTTGATTTCACCTCATCTAGCCCATGGACAAAATTTACTCACGACAAAGCAGTATATCAATACATAATAAAAAACGTAAAACTGACTAAATTTGAGGTCGGAAAGGTTCGGTCAGATCCCTTATAAGTGACCCCCCCACTCATTCCAGCAGATTTATTATACCCCATCTGACCCATGGTACAAACTTTGTCAAAGCAAAGTAATACACAATGAATTATGACAACCCCCATTATACTGACAAAAGATCAGGTCGGAAATGAAATGAATCGAGTTTTAGGACACTTTTGTGCACATACAGGCTAAATTGGGCCAGAAGAACTTCCTGAGGATGGTGAGATTAGTGAGATGACACTGCCCTCCAGACACAGGATTCGAAATTCAAATCCTGGAGGTCTGAGGCCGAGCACGCTACCTCTCGGTCACGGAGGCTCCCCACAATACTGAGTTTTACGAGTGGATGGGGAAGAAACATTTTTGTTTCTTTCAAACCGCCGAGACCAGGAAACGAACCCCGATCCCCAGCGTCAAAGGCAGCGGTGCTAACCAGTACCCTAGGGCCCCCGCCCAATATCAGGTCGGAAAGGTTTTGTCAGAGCCATTATAGGTGACCACACCACCCCTTCAGTGGAGTGGATATTATACTCTACTAATTAATATGGACAATATCTTTTTTTTTTCGAGATAAACCACTTGGTCTACTTAAACACTATGCTTTATGTAAAGTTTGATTGTGCTGGGATTTAATCGACCTGGTCGATTTATAACACTAAATCTAGATTCTCATGAATAGACTAAGAAAATGAAAGACATTTCCCAGGAATACAATTCTTACTCTCAATAGACACACATACTGGTAAACATGGAAACACTGCTCAGTTATGATTCAATTGTATGCAGATGATACATCTTTATCATGAATACAGTCGAAGTATCATACTGGGTGATTTAGATGCATATATTGCCTGACTGCCCAAGATTACCAATTACTTCTTTCCGTTGAACCACCCTAATTATGCACGTTGGTTGGTTATGTACCATGCTAACCTGACTCCCTGAAATACACCCAGAAGGGTATGCTGAGTTTAAAAGGGGGCTCTTCTCTATAGGGAGAACAACTAAGCCATTTTCAGGAAGTCCAATAGATCTTACGCTGATGGTATCAATGCAGACGCAGCAAACCAACGGACTTGAATTGCTTTCCTTACTAACTCTATCTCTGCTGTACAACGTTGGGCTGATTCTCATTTCCTTCGATCCAGTGTGATTTCATACGTATTTGATGGGCTCGCCGTGCATGAGCAAGAAGGAGGATGTTACTTCAAGTATGAAACGTCATGGAAGTCTACGGTCAATCCTGGCAATGGTAAAGGACACTATGAATCCATTTGATAGCGAACTTGACCCAACACATCTCTGTAATATAGGGACAGACGAGGCCGCATCGGACAATAGCGAGAAGTTACTTTTCACTATTAAGAAAATTCATATAGTGCATTGAAGAGCCAAGCCGATTTGAAATGAGAATACCTCGACAAAATCTGCTCACATTTGCATCCGAAGCAGGTAAACACAACTTTAAAAACAGATAAAGTGATGCAATAAAGCGATGGCAGCCTGCTTGGTACGTGATCTATTTGGATGTATCCTGTATCACTCATCACAACAGAATATAGATATGGCAGAAGTGCTTAAGTATTCACTCACACCAGTCCCACTCTCTCTTAGTCATGGCACAATGCAGAAAACTCATGAAACCTCTTGAGTCATAAGTTACAGCGACCCCTCCACCGTCAATTAATACCACCATCATTGATGCCTTATTTGTCCTACATTTGCAGACGAGCTCTTCTCTTCCATCAAGCTTTGGCGCAATAGCTCGCATTTTTCTTTAAAAAGTGATGTATGCAGAAGGTGGTGAAGGTGATGTAATACATTTTGTCACTGATAATTGGCTGTCCCCATCAATTAAAGATTGCGGGAGAGATTCAAGTATGTCACCATCAACTGCCTTTAATCTACCCATCAATCACTGGTCCAACTCAGAAACGCCCGAGAAATTGGAATCAAGTCATGAGAAATAACCATTTTAAGGAATCCTTGATTGAGTTTTTGTCAATACCTGGAAGGACGATAATTTTGCTCGTATCTTCAAACTAAAAAACTATTTTTGCTAATTCTGGCAATGTATGCTACAGCTACAAAGTAGTTGATGGTAGAGTACAAAGACAGGTAGCCGATAGACTACACAATGATCACGAAAAAGCTGTCAAATGTTTTACCATCTTGCAAAGACAACAATACGTCTGACACAGACTGCCTTATTATAGCACTGGGCTGTCACCAATTCTTAGGTCAATCAATGAAAATATGGATAGAGGCTGGAACCAGTAATACACACCGCTATGTTAGTGTAAACCAGATTAATTCTGCACTTGGTGAGTCACTGTGCAAGGCTCTCACTGTGTAAGGCCGTTGTATCGAGGGGGGGGGGGGACACTTGTAAGAGATCTGACAAAACCTTCCAGACCTGATATTTTATAAAAATTATTTTTTATATATCATTTATTCCACTTTACCACTTTATTTTACCACTTTATTTTGACAAGCTTGGTCCATGGGTCAGCTAGGGATAATGAAACCGCTGAAGTGAGTAGGGTGTCCGATCGGTTACTTATAAGGGACCTGACCAAACCTTTCCGACCTCATATTTTGTCAGTTTTACGTTTTTACAATGTATTGATGTACTACTTTGTTGTGACTAACTTTTGTCTATGGGCCAGATGGGGTGAAATCATCCCGCTGGGGGGGGGGGTTTGTCGTGAGGGGGGGGGGGGGTGTAGGGTTCAGATCCGACCTCCGTGGCGCAGCTGACAAATCTTTTTTACATCACATCGATGACATAATTAGCGTCAAATGGTTAATTTTCATGGGCCTGATGGGGTGAAATGTTCTGTCGCAGGCTCCCAGACTAGTTGTGTGAATAGAAAGGACACCTAACATTGCATTGTGGATTAAACTCAAAATGGCCGCCATTTTGTCAAGGTAAAACAATAGATTAATCATTTTCGACATAGTTGAAGAAGATGTATGATTTTGGTGTCTACAATGGGGTTATCCGGTACGCCCGCCATAGTGGTAAGGTCAGAAATCACTCAGACACTGCTCTGTGGGTAAAATCCAAGATGGTCTCCATGTTTCACGGGCAAACAATAAATTAATATCATTTCGACAGGATTAAAGCAGATACATGGTTTTGGTGTCTATATATGCGTTTTCAGCACCTCCGTTTCTTACTTCAAATATTGTGCCGACCTTGAAATTTACTTCATATTGTACAGCTGCTACGAAAATATCACCAACAGTAGCATCAAATACCAATATTTTGCTTTAAAAATCCTGGTAATCTGACCTACTTTTTTATATTCAAAATGACTGTCGACCTTAACCTTCAAAATTTAATTTGAGTTTATTCTTACTCAGTCATGGCCTTGGCCTTGTCAAATGTAATCTAACCTTGATATTCTATAGCTATGAAAATATTACTAGTGAATACCACATTGTCAAATAACATAGGTTTTAATTTTTACATTATTGGAACGCATTCCAATAATGAATTAACATGTTAAATTTTTTTATTTCGGGTACTCCTAGTGTGTGTCCCAAATGGCTTTCAAGGACATCCTCCCAAAAAAGGCAAAGATTCAGTTATGTTTTCACATCGCTTATAGCATGCCCAGCAAATGGTGTTTTTGAATAAGCATTCAGGTTTGTATTTGTACAGTTATAATGGGGTTTTTTACATCAATTTTACGACATCGTAGTTGTTGCGCTGTGTAGGCTATCCCAGTAGATATGCGACCCATTTTTTTTCTCCATAGCTTTCAGAACAAAATATTCCAATATAATTTAAAAAATTGAGCATAATAAGAGCTGAAAGCTGGGGGAAGCTAGCAGATGTTTTACTTTCGAAAGCAAATCTATTACGATATACATAAAACCTTTTTGCAATAATACATCGATGGTGGAAGCGCAAAACCACCTATCTAAAAAGAAGTTTTGGGTAAAATGATAATAACTGGATATTTTTAACTTTTCGTGGAGATTGTTTTCCAAAATCGCTATGTACATTAATAATTATAATCTACACCTTTTGAATAAATCTATAGACAAAAATAAATAAATGATAATTAATAGTATCAGATTTTTCTAATTTTTTTTGACAGTTAGGAGGTTTTACATTCCACGTAAAATTTAATTTCAAACTAATCAATAATCTGATCACCATAAAACCATCAATCCGTAAAGTAATTACTATTTAGTGATAAACCTTGCCTTAAAGGTGTAGTCAACTGTCAAAATTCGCGGGACAAGGGTCCCCCAGAAGGCAATAGTGCCCGTGGGTAGGTCAAGACCCTATTCCATAATAATACTAAATATGCGTTTCATACCCAAAGCCTCATTAAGAGCAAGTTCTCAAATCACAGCAAGTTCATATATACTTGAGCGACATCTATGAGTTTATAATTCAAAGCTCTTGGCCCTTACCCCTACTTGGTCGCTTGCTTGCAAACAAACTGACTGTATTACTGCAGGGATGTTGAAACTGCTTGACCCAAGCTTGTATTGACATGCCCAGTAAAAAAAAACATTTGTATAACTTTATGCAATGTTGGACCAACGTCGAAGACGTTGGGCCGACGTTGTATAAATGTTATACAAATGTCTTGTGTTTGCTGGGCAGGAGGACTTTCTCTCAAACATTGTACATTTATTCAATGTTGGGTCAGCGTCGCAGACGTTGGCCTAGCATTAAAACAGCATTGGATCAATGTCCCGTTTAAGTAGTATCTTGTAATCAGTTCAGTGGCTATATTGATGCCGTCAATCTGTACTCAATAGGCTACTGTTGGCCTACACTTGACCCTCCCAGGCATGCGCGTTTTGTAGTTGAATCATTCTTTAATATATGTTGACACTAGTACAAGTAGAACACGGATATAGTCTAGTAGATTTGAGTCATATTTTGTGGAAATCGTTCACATTGTGATAAAAGCACCAAATTTGGAACAGCGCTGCTCCAGAGTATGCAGATCCATATTGGAAGGGGAACCACCCTGCAGCGGTAGTGTAAGGGTTTTTTTCGGGGCATTTTCAACCCCCCCTTTTTTTTTCAAAAAATCAAGTAATTAGTAGTCAAATATTTTTTTTCACCAAATATGTCTACAGAACTGTGTATTAGTGATTTTCGTAGCTTATTTAAAAAAAATTAGGGGCGTTTCCATGGGGCATTAGGGGTTCTCATCTCCTTTTTTGACAAATTATTATAGTAAATGCCCTGAATTAGATGAAATCGTTCATATAGTGATAAAGCACCAAATTTGGTACAAAGCTACACAAAGGTATACTAATCCATATCAGGAGGGGAACTACCGTGTAGCTGTAGTGTAAGGGCTTTTTTAGGTGCATTTTCCAACCCCCCCCCCCTTATTTTTTTCAAAAAAATCAAGTAATTAGAAGTAAAAAAAAACAAAATTCACCAAACATGTCTACAAAATTGTTTATTAGTGATGTTAGTAGTTTATTAAAACAAATCAAAGGCGGATCCATGGGGCGTTAGAGGTTCAAACAGCTCTTTTTCGACAAATTAATATAATAAGTGCCCTAAATTATGTAAAATCGTTCATAATGCCATAAAGCACCAAATTTTGTACAAAGCTATACAAAGAATGTGAATAATTAATTAAAAATATATATGTTGAACTAAATATGTCTACTAAAGTGTTTATTAATAATGTGAACACTTTATTCACTCAATGCAACACATTTAAAACACCACAAGACATAAAACCTGATACAATGCTGTAAAAATAAACAGTTGAACACCTCTTGTATTGTTTTCGGCGCTTTTCCTATTTTATTTTTCGTTTATCGAAATTACATATTTAAATTTGTTTTGAGTAGCACAATAGGCCTACAATGTATTTATTTAAAAACAATTAGCTTGTTTATAGCAGGACAAAATTTTACCGTTTACTAAATGTGACTATGTAATTATACTGTATTCATTCCAAACGAAACAATACCACGTTTATCATGTGTGTGCGATAAGCATTTTTGACAAATCTCTTGGTTAATAGTCTTAGCTCTAGTCCTAGTATTATTTAAAACCAACTGAATTGATAAGCTTATATTAATCTACAAAACTTATCTACTCAAATAACTCTTTGCATTTACCATCACATCTACACAGTCCGGTACACATAGGATTTGCTTTAAAACACTTGCAAATAAAACACTTTCGGCAACTACCATGTGCACTTTACCAACTCATGACATGACTTAACAGCCTCGGGTAGGCTGTCCACATAGGCCTCCACGACTCATTGAGCAGGATCCACCCCAGTCTGCAGGACTAGACAACTTAGGGTATTTTAGTGTGGACTGAGCCAAACAGTAACCAGCCTGGTATGCCGCTCTTTTTGCGTACTCAACAAGGACAGCCTCAGTAGGCAGTATATTTTCAATGTTTCGCAATCCTTGACTGGATCATTGATCCTTGTCTTATTCAGTTTCAATACATCACATGTCTTGCTGTAGGCCTACATCAATATGACGAACCGCTCAAAAACAATCTGAGAGTGTGTATGATTGCTTAGAAAGATGAAGGAACACTTCTGTCACACCAGGGAAACACTGTCTCCCGTGCCGTTTTTTCACTTCGTCAAGTAATGTTGAGGCGGTATCACATCCAGTGAAGCTATGGAACAGTAGACGTGCAGATGATTTTAAACTACCAAGGTGTGTGTGGGGGGGGGGGGAGAGGCTGGAGTTTTTGTCGCGGATAAATTATTTATTTTAACCCGGCTAGGCGGCGCGCTGTAAAGTTTAAGTTTTATTACAATCATGTTTATAGAGATAGAACAGTTCTTGAAGTAGGCTAAATTATTTATTTCACATCCATCCGAAATTATTTATCTCAAAAATACTCTAGCCCGCCCCCCCCCCCCCCCCTGGAGATTGAATGATGGCCCCTTGTGTTATGGTAACCTTGCTTGGCCACATGAAGTATGATTCTACCATCGGCTTTTTGCTGAGTACAAGGTTCTAGATCCTCCTTGTCCAATGTTTGAGGAACACAAGCAACATCCTCACCTAATGTAGTATAATTTTTTTTACTTTGAATGTCAATTTTACAGATCTTGGAGGCCAGGTATTCAAACAGCTCAACTTTGTTTTCGTTTATTCCAAGCAAACTTTGCCAATTTTTGCTTGCCATGAGCGACAACTCTTTTACGGATTCCAGTTACTCCGTTCTCTTTTCAGGTTGTTTCAGTGATCCTGGGTTATAAACGTCCCACACAATGTCACGACCACTTTTTTTTAACCATTTTGGGATTTCAATAAGAGATTTTATTAAAAGCCATATTCATAGATAAAAATGATGCTGAAAATAAACATTCATTTATTAGCGCTTTCTTTTATACCCAAAATACATTGCTTTTCCGCCACTTTACTGAGTAATAGGTTTCTTATTGCTATTTATTGATTATATTAGTTGTCTGTACCACAATATGGTCATATAATTACCATGATTTCAATTTTGCTATCAATTTTTCTAATATTGATTTACAGCTCTTTTAATTAAAAAATAAACAATAGGAGTGTGTGACACCCCCCCTCGAGCCACATGGATCCGCCCCTGCTTTGATTAAAAGGGTTAACATCCTTAAGAAACATTTTTGTAGATATGTTTGGTAAAAAATATTTTTAATATTTTAAACGTAATTATGTTTGACAATTACAATTTTTTTTAATAAGGGGGTGAAGGGTTGAAAATGCCCAAACGAAGCCCTTACCTACAGCTACACGATAGTTCACCTACTGATATGGATTAGTATACCTTTTTGCAGCTAATTTTGCTTGAACCCCTAACGCCCCATGGAACCGCCCTTGATTTTTCTAATACGCTACTAACATCACCAAGAAACAGTTTTGTGGACATAATTGGTGAAAAAAAAATATTTGACCACTAATTACTTGATTTTTTGAAAAAAATAAGGGGGGGGGTTAAAAATTGCCCGGAAAAAAAGCCCTTACACTACAGCTGCAAGGTGGTTCCCCTTCCAATATAGATCAGTATAGTCTAGAGCAGCTCTGTACCAAATTGGGTGCTTTTATCACATTGTGAACGATTTTACCCAAATCTACTATACTAATATGCCCATTGGCAGAAGTATGCAGGCAGTGGGGCAAAAAGGTCTCTCTTTGATAGCCTAGGATAACAAATCTGCATCACAGGGGTAGAGATGAAATTAAAACCCCAGAGTACACCTCAGTAGCTCTCCATCACACCCAGCTCTCAGTAGCTTTCCATCACACCAAGCTCCCCATCAACCGAGCTCTCCATCACACCCAGCTCTAAGTATCTCTCAATTACACCCTGCTTTTCATCACACCCAGGATAACTCTCTGTAACTCTCCCATCACACCCAGTTCTCCATCACACACAGCTCTCGATCACACCCAGCTCTCAGTTCCATCACACCCGGCCGGCCCCGATGGCTCATTCGTATCGACTGGGGCTTGTAACCTGGGAGTACCAGGTTCGAATCCCGGCCGGGATGGATATTTGTCATCGTGGTTGTGCATATACAGTGCTCCAAACTGTTTAAAGGCATGGAGTGTACAGTGCTGCCTATGGTAGGCCTACTGTGCACTATAAAGAACCCTTGAAGTCATTCGAAATAAGAGTAGAGCATAGTCCCGGCTTCGGGCTTCCTTCTGTCGCGATATTGCCATGATTTTGCAGAAAGCGACGTAAAGCAATATTCATTCATTCTCCATCACACCCACCTCTCCATCACATCCAGCTCTCATAATCTATCAATCACACTCAGCTCTCAAACACACCCAGCTTTCCATCACACCCAGCTCCCAGTAGCTCTTGATCACACCCAGCTTACAGTAGCTGTTCAACACACCCTGCTCTCAGTTGCTCTCCATCACACCCATCTCTCAATCACACCCAGCCCTCAGTAGCTCTCCGTCACACCCAGCTCTCAGCAGCTCTCCATTACACCCATCTTAAATTATAAACACAGGTTTGCCTTCAGCATCTTTACTTGACCGTTGGGAGGTTTGCGCCGTCAAATCTCGAACCCCAAAACATAGGTATTTTAACTTATGCGCTTAAAAGCTATTTCCCAGCAATGTATCCCTTAGAAAAGTTGACAGATGATACAAAATCGGCGAAGCAACACTTAGAATGCAAAATCAGAAAAAAACACCTATTTTGCAGGTAGGTGGTTTTGCGCTTCCACCATCTATCTAAAAGACAGGAGGTTTTGCGTTTTCATCATCTATTTGTTAGATAGGTGGTTTTGCGCTTCCACCATCGATATATTGCCTTCGAAAATCTTACCGTCGATCTTATTAAAATAGCATCTGACACAGTAGCTATAATGTATAGTACAGACCATTCTCAAGGCGGCTGATCTACATCATATGCACATCATTGGTCAAGATGATCATCCCGACCTATCACACATATACCGGTTATATTATATGGGTATAAATATTAATTTCAATTATCAGTAATCTGTTTACTGCAATTCGCCGCAGCACTAGATATCATAGACTACTCTTATTTAAGCTCCAGATGATAATCATGGCAATGACGAAATTAAATTGTAGTAGAAATATAAGGTGATATAACAGAAAGATATGCCCCCCCCCCCCCTGTGAGCAGTAGAACATTAGCACAGCGCTTATGCACATATATATATATGTTAACTTCACAGTTTTCTAGGCAGCCGTGGGGATCAAAACACCATTCTTTGTGACATATATTCCCACAACTGGCTTCTCCTAAACCATATTTTCAATTACTCCCGCAAAATGTAATATATTTGCTTGGTTAAATAAAAGTTCTTCTTCACACATACAACTCTAGCCAATGACTCTTTCTATCTACCCACCAGGTAGACCTAACAAATTAGCGGTGCTGATATAAGTGGCACTAGCAGGTAAAGGGTTAGATGTGCGGATATAAGCTGCACTAGCAGGTAAAGGGCTAGCAGTGCTGATATAGGCGGCACTAGCAGGTAAAGGGTTAGTTGTGTTGATACATACGGCACTAGCAGGTAAAGGTTAACTGTGCTGATACAAGCGGCACTAGCAGGTAAAAGGTTAGCCGTTTAGCCGTGCTGATATATGCGGTACTAGCAGGTAAAGGGTTAACTGTGCTGATAATATATAGGCGGCACTAACAGGTAATGGTCTACTGTGCTGATATAGGCGGCACTAGCGGGTAACGGGTTGGTGGTGCAGATAATATATGGGAGGCACTAGCAGGTAAAGGGTTAACGGTGCTGATATAAGCGGCACTAGCAGCTAAAAGCTTAACAGTGCTGATAGAAGTGGCACTGGTAGGTGAAGGGTTAGTTGTGCTGATATAGGCGAAACTAGCAGGTAAAGGGTTATATGTGCTGATAATGCATAGGCGGCACTAGCCGGTAAAGGGTTAACGGTGCTGATATAAGCGGCACTAGCAGCTGAAAGGCTAACAGTGCTGATAGAAGTGACGTCACTAGCAGGTAAAGGGTTAGCTGTGTTGATATAGTCGAAACTACCAGGTAAAGGGTTAACAATGCTGATATAAGCGGCTCTAGCAGGTAAACTGTGCGGCATTAGCAGGTGAAGGGTTAGCTGTGCTTATAATATGTAGGCGACAACAGCAGGTAAAGGGATAACAGTGCTGATATAAGCGGCACTAGCAGGTAAATTGTTACCTTTTGTGATATAAGCGGCACTAGTAGGTAAAGGGTTTTCTGTGCTGATATAGACGTCACTAGCAGATATAGTGTAGGCCTAATATATATAATTCTGCGGATATAAATTTTCGCGCAAAACCGATTTTTGACAGCTTCGTGGTCTTTTGAATTCATGCAAAAATAATTTTTGAAGTTGATTTCTCTGGCCTGGAGACATGTAATTGTTATCGCTGTAACGACTGTCATCAACCTTCCCGACTTGTGAACACTATGACGCAACGTCGTAAGTAAACATAATGGTATGGTCACCAATTAACTTGAGGGTGGATGGCCGACCATTGAGGCTAATCACATTGACACACGCGGTTCATTAACCCTATCAAGGCAATCATGCTGATTTACTACATGTGTCGTTTCAGTGACATAGGCCCACCGGTAAGTCATATATCTTTTTTGGCTTTAATTATGTTTTCTCCTCTGTAGACAGAGGTGATTCTCAGTGTGTCTGTCCGTCCTTCAGCGGTTTCTATCGTACAGGCAGAGCGGAGGCCGTCCCAGCAAACACGAGACGTTGATCCAATGCTGGGCTAATGCCGGCCCACAGTCTACGAAGCTGAGCCAACATTAGCCCATTATTGGGTTACAGTGTCGTGTTTGGCGCCACGCTGAATATGGGCCAGCGTCACAGATGGCGGGCCAACATTTAACAGACATTGGACCGGGGTCAGCTTGTACTCTGTGGACACACCACCGCCAACAGAAAACACTGTCCAGTGTTGAACTGGCATTGGGTTGCCGTGTTGTGTTTGCTGAGCATAGTGTGGTAGGCGACTTGGTCGCTGATGCGGGTCCGCTTAGTAGGCGTCTCACTGACTTGACCCTTTTACCAACGTTTAAATTAGATAGTAAAAATAAATATACTTAACAAAAAAAAAACTGCAACACCACTGTATGGATATACAGTTCAAAATATTTCATATCCTTCAAGAAACTTATTGAAAATGAGATCAGAGGTCATTTGGTGTCTTGAAATCTGGTGTTAAATATCAGTATTGTTTTATGGCAATTTGAGCCATAGCCAAATCACCTTCCGCCACAGCAATATATGGAGAAACAGGCTCACGCTGCACAATTGTCAAACGAGTCATCTTCATGAACCAATCATTTTTGCACGAATGAACTTAGACTTAATTGCTTATTTTCAAATGACCCGCATATTGGGATCATGGTCAGCTGGCCCATGACCTTGAAAGTTGCCTTTCTTTGATTTGAAGGTCATTTGTCCGTTATTGAGGTCAAAACACAAAATGTGGATACACACCAACATTATTTGAATCAATCAAAAGGTTTTGAGTAAATTTGCACGAAATAAGAGCATTTTGAAATTGTTCCGTTTCTTTTTATGCCAAGAATTTATTCAATAATGCATCAATGACAAGCCAGCGTCACAGAGAGTGGCCCAGCTTTGAACCAACATGATGGACAGTAGAAATATTTTAGATGCTACATTTTACAAGAAAAATAGCATTTGTAATTAGCTTAGAGAGGGGATATGCCCCCAAATAGCCTAAGTGTCCCAAGTATCCCAAGTGTCCCAAATGTTTTATATGTGCCAAGTGTCTCGATCATATAGGCCTTACCGGTAAATAGAGTTAAACTCAGACCACCTTAGCTGATAAGGCAAAACAGGCTATGTTTAATCGCAATCAAAAATTATATCATTTATATGACCCACAACCTGAATTCTGCTGTGAGCTTTTTGATAGATCAATTGCCCCTATACTTATGTACGGGAGTGAAGTGTGTGGTTTTCATAGTGTGGATGCAGAGGAAAAAGTACATCTTAATTTTTGTAAGAATTTCTGAAAGTTTTAAAACTTAAAGGGACTGGCTCAGGCTAAAATCATAAAAAAAATCGGTGATTTTATTCTGGCTTCTTAATATGACCATATGATGTAAACATGTCCATAGACTAGAACTGCAATAGTTTTTTAAATTTGTGTGCTGCGCATTTACCCGTTAGGCTAGATAAGGAGACGAAATTCCCGTATTTCTTATTTTTGACAAGGTTGTCCAAAATTAGAAATCAGGAATTTTGTCTAGCCTAACTGGTAAATGCGCAGTCTATGTACATGTTTACATCATATGGTCATATTAAGAAGCCAAAATAAAATCACCGATTTTTTTATGATTTTAGCCTGAGCCAGTCCCTTTAAGAAGACTACTACTAGCAATATTGTGTATGGTGAACTAGGAAGTTTTCCTCTTCAGTTACAGAGATATTTTAGAATTATAACTACTGGTTAAAACTATTATGTCATAAGGGAAATCCATTAGTATGTAAAATATATGATTTGCTGCATAAACGTTTAAATGAAGATGAAAACATAATCAACTAGGCTAGTCTTACACGAAATTTACTGTTTAAACTGGGACTTTCAGACGTTTGGATGGCACAAGGCGTACGAAATACTCACCCTTTTTTAAATATGTGTAAACAGCGATTACATGATCAGTTTATACAAGGCTGGTTTGGAGATATAGAGACTGGTTCAGATATGGAATTGTATAGACATGTGAAAGTGGGGTTTTCTTAATAGTTTATACTTTGATGTTGTTACCATTCCTAAATATAGATATGCAATATGTATTTTTTTCGCCCGAAATCACAGGCTTGCAATTGTAAGTGGTCGATGGTTAGGACAGCCGCAAAATGAAAGGTTATGTCAACACTGTCAGAAGCTAAAAGATGAATATCATTTCGTTTTAATCTGTAAAAAAAGATAATCTTGTTGAACTTCGCCGCCGCTATATAAAATCTTATTATTTTGTTAACCCTTCAATGTTTAAATTAACACAACTCCTTACGAGTGAAAACAAAAAAACGATCCGTAACTTGGCCACATATTATGTGTATAAAGGCTTGTACAAACTGGAGTGATCATAATATTATGTTATATTTGTATCACTTTTATTATATTCACACGCCATGGCATATTATTGTATTTGTATTGTATTGTATGCTCACAGGCCGCTGGGCCTATTGCTGAAATAAACCTAAACCTAAACCTATATCCAAGTGACAAAATTTCCCAGAGTCAAAAATGTCCCAAATGTCCCAGGCGCCCCAAATGTGCCATGTGTCCCAAATATCTTATGTGTCCCAAATGCCCCATGTGTCTCATATGTCCCAAATGTTCCATGTGTCTCAAATTGCCCATTTGTCCCGAATGCCCCATGTGGCCCAACTGTCCCATGTATCCCAAATGTCACATATATGTGTCCAAAAAAAAGCCCTAGGGGGGGGGGGGGGCTGCAGATTATGATAGAAAATATTTCTGCAATAGCAAATATAAATCACATGGGAGGCCATTTATTAACATTAATTTAAAAATCCATTGACACTACATTTATTAGCTATCAACCTTTATGCTGTGGGAGGAGAGATATCTCCAGTTTTTATTTACGAAAACGGCGACCCTTCTAGTTGTTTTTTAATCTTATCGTATCTGTTTGATTGCATGTGGTAATTTGAAAATAGCTAATAGGCATATCGGTGGACATATTTGTGTAATGTTTGCATATATCTGAGGATAACTATAGTGTCACTTAGCTCAAATCCTTAAAACATATGCCAAGAAACGCGCCGACAGTTCTCCTATTACCTAACAACATATTGCGTCTGTCCTTAGTGAACACGTGTACAAGGCGTTGGTCCAGTGTAGGTGAAATGCTAGCTCACTGTCTTGGCTGTCTTCGATGCTGAACCAGTGTTTCGCGGGTTTACATTTTCCAGTAAAACCGATCGACCACTGGATCAATGTCTCTTGTTTGCTGGGTCAACGTTGACATCAAAATATCAACTATTAAACCTATTCATGCCCACTGGTTAATAGCAGCAATCGAATAAATCGCACAGAAACATTGTATTATCAAGGGCTTTGTACAAGCAGGTTTAAAATAAAATGAGATTAAAAGGAGTATTAGTAGGCTATTAATGTTAGACGCTTATTAGGCCTATGTTTTCTTGAATGCGTCTGAGGTCAACGTGGGCGACATCTGTGTGGAGAATGAAAAACCAGTGAAAACATTCCTGATTGATTGGTTGATTGGTTGAAAAATACATGGCGGCCTGAAAAAAATATTTTGACTTTGCACTTTTTAATATCATTGTTAACAATTATGTAAACGGTTACGCATATTGTAATTGTGATTAGAACACACTATACTGGTCATAGATTATTTTAAAATGTCTCAAGAATGGAGAGATAAGTCTTATCGTCGCCCATATCACGGGCGAGCGGGGCACGATTCGCACAAGGACGATTACGATCGTGGAAGAAGCCGTGATCACGGACACGGTGATGGCAGTAACAGAGCTCCATATCGTGAAAACAGAAATTTTGACGATAGACGTAGATATGACTCTGGTGAAAGGTATCACAGGAGGTCTAGATCCAGATCACCAGACCATCATGAGCGTAGTTACAATAGTTACCGTGGCCGAAACGACAGGGAAAGGAGACGTCGAACGAGATCCAGATCACCAGATTCTTCTGCGAGTTCTGGACGATCTATCCACGATCGTCCCATTTCTGTGACTACAATCAATCCAGCAGCAGGGTCGTCAAGAAATCTTAGCAATATACAGGTAGGCTAGTATCCAACACCTTTAAGTATACTATGGATTGGCATGCCATGAGGGTAACACTAATCTAATGACTAAAAGAAAAAGTAAAACGGACTGGCTACTTTACACTACCGGAGTTGGCCGTCATTCAGTTAACCCAGCGTTCGAAATATGTGGGTTCCGTTCCTCCGGGACAACCAAAGTCTGACACCGATAACCATATTTAGCTTGTAGGGTTCTCCCACGGACAACCTTTAAATTTACCTACCATGATCATTATTATCCCTAATAAACGCGGAGACAAAGTTTGGGGGCGCGATTCTTATGTGCATTAAAATGTTATTCTGTATTTCACGGCCGCAATCGTCCGCGGTGCCGTCATTAACACTGATTATACCCGCCGTCAGATTAACTTGTATCGCATGTTTTTCGACGATTTCTCAGTCAATTCTCAACCGATTTTCATGAAATTTTGTATGGACTATTTGCGAGTCACTCAGCGACTACCGTGAAATTTTCAACAGAAAATATTGTTTAGCTAAAAAGTTAGACCATCTGGCTTGTAATGCAATTCAGGGCTAAAAACAAACTTTAATTTGACCAGTTTAATGGGTTTATAGAGGGACGTCGTAATTTTAAATTTACTACATGTCAAATGGTCTAACTTTTGAACTACATAATATTTTTTAATAAAAATTTAACGGAAGTCGCCGCCAGACCAGAAAATAGTCCTTGCAAAATTTCATCAAAATCGGTTGAGAATTGACTGAGAAATCGGCGAAAAACATGCGATACAAGTTAATCTGACGGCAGGTAGGCCTATAAGCCAGGCGACATTGGTGAGCGCTCAATGCACGTGCAAGCCCCCATCCACGCGCCGCCACTCGTGAACGCTCATAGCATTTACGCTGATAGTCACTGGTGTGTTAATACAGGCTGAAACCTTATGCAGCGAAGGCCTGCTATATAAATAGATATGGAAATGGACGCGCTATTACGTTAGGGATCTGGCTGATCCATGTATATTTCAGTCAAATTGAAACAGCCGTCAAACATTTGCTATCCAAGCTATCATAATAAAATAAGAATCACAGTTAAGCACATTATCTACTCTTTTCATTCGTATTTTTTATTTTAAAATAATTTTAATATGAGATGTTGAACTTTAGTGATATTTATGGCGTGTTTTGCTCATTTTTGTGTGCGGGATCGTCACGGATCGACGGCCGTAAATACGGATCCTACTTTCCGTGAAGTGGCGCTCCCTCGCGAATAAAGATACACCTACAATAAACACACGATAATAAAGCACATGACTCACTGTTTAGTTTGGTATAATTTTTATGAATATACGATGTCAAAAAGTTATTAAAGTCGTCATTTTAAAAATTCAAATCTATTTTATTATGTCATATATAGACATATTTTGTTAAAAAAATATATCTTAATGAAGCTTAATTAACGGAGAATAAGATTTAGAACATAAGAAAAATATCGAATCAGCGGCGAGCTGGCGCTGTGGCTAACTCTGGACGTGTAGCGTTATAGCAAAAATGGCTGACGTAGCACCGGCCGCGGATTTCAAGTCGGTAACAATGACAGGCACGGCAGAGGCAGATGCCTTATTAGAACTTGTTTTTGAAGAAATAGGTAATGGTCTGCTATGAACAATAAATTAAATAATATAACATCGTTTAATTTCGAATAAAATGGCATGACTAATTGTCGATGACAAGCTGGATAAATAAATATCTTGACTCTGAAAAATGTTCAGCTCGCGATAGCGTGTCCATTGACTGACACTTCTGTGACAGAACCCATTATTTGCAACCTACATCATAAATCTTTTTGCTCAGTTAATACTAACATTTTAAATAGTGCACCACAATAAAAAATTAGAATCTATTTAAATATCATATTTATTGAACTTGGATCCCTAAATTATGAATTTAAGCATGCACATTTTACCATTTTATAAAGTTGTTTACCAATCTTCGATATCCAAATCCTTTCATTATCGCCCATCGTTCTCACGTCTTGATTGTCAACCCTTTGCCTGGGTACACTTATCACTAATTATCACGATTTAATATGTCAGATTATTTGATGACTTTTCACTAGTCTAGTACCTATGACTTTATAATTATAGACTAAGTCTAGGTCTTGACAGTCAACTCCGGTTATGTAGCCTGTAATTTTAAATATAAATTAACTCTACCAGTGTTGCTAACATTATCATTAATAAAAAAATATTTTAGGTCCCGTTTACATTTATGATTGATAGGTCTACTAGACCCTTATTTACCATGAGAGACCCCCCTGGATTACCTTGAATGTTGCCCAGGCATGCGGGCTTACAATTTGTGCTTGGCGAATCGTGACTATCATCCAAGAGTTGGCAACACTAATACAGAGTATACGTATAATGATTAAATTGTTGAGGGATTTATTCTTTATTTTTTCAGACGACGATGTGCAAAGTGCATTGGTGAGAAGGGTTCAGGTGACAGGGAGAGGGAGACCCCAAAATTTTCCAAGCGTGCAATGCACTAATAAATTTCTGCTCCAGGTGTACACATTTAATTATAGACATGGGAAATCCTGGGAATACATTTCACATCTATTTGAAAAAATCTTCTCGCAACATCAAATTCCACATACAAAGTTCCGTCCTATGATTGAAGCTTGTGTGCGTAAAGTGAGGGAAATGTTATCTTCAGAAGAGCGCCATGTGTTTTACAACACCATTATTGACCTTCAGTTTATTGGGCCTTGTGCTGCCAGTGTGGGTTTGAAGAGAATCCATTTGCTAGATGTCACCCAGTTAAATTCCCCTCTCTCTTCCGAAATTTCAAATAAACTTATTCTCGAATTACATGATTTTTTTAAAAAGGAAGGACTTTCAGAGAAATTTTTTTTTACTGTAATGCAGATTTTACAACCAGATATGTTTGCCCCATTGTGCGCCAAAGAATTTTCCCAGTCCATTACAAGATTAAAGAACACTTATCAAAAACTGAACAAAAACAAGTCGAAGAAGGATGAATCGAATAAATTGAAATATTTTCTGTGAAAGCTATTGCCCGTGCCATCCCTTGTTCCCCTCCTCCACTTCCTAGAGCTTCCCTTTCTACCACTACCAAACCAGAAAACTAAATTGATCTCAACGAAAAAGTGAATGAATTAAAAAACGAACTTACTATCATCAAAGAACTCTATTCTGATTCTCTGGCCAATATGAAGGGAAGTGAAACCATTATTTCTGATATAAATAAAAAATATGAACAAAAATGTGCAGAGCTAGTAAACACTAATTGTAAATTAAGAGATGTATCTAAAAAACTATCTGATAATAACTCAGAAATTTCTAAATTGAAAAGTGGTGCGGCTTATCAGAAAATGAAGCGGCGGTGTAAAAAACAAGAAGTCAAGATAGTAGCATTGAAAACTCAGCTGGACAATTCTTCATTAGATAGCATAGAAGAATCCAAATCTAAGATTATATTATTGCAAAAAACACTTGTCAAGAAAAACAATTAAAGAAATAGTATCTTAAATCACAATGTAATCTTAAAAAGGAAATTCAAATTTCGAAACAAAATCTTATTAGTACAGATTCTCAACTTTCTTATATTCTTTCAGAATCTGTACTAACAAGAAGTGGTGAAAAAGGTAATCCCTATTTGGATGGCATTGAAAAGTGCATCATGAATATTGTTGGAGAATGTGATGTTTCGACTTTAAAATGCGCCGAAATAATTTCAGCTGTCAGCAAATGGATTTTTAATAAAGATATACCTATTACGTATTAGTAGTCATCAAGGACATGTGTTGACATCATGGATAGGGCACATGTTCTAAGCAAAATTCAAGTTGGGGAGGTTATTGAGCAATGCCAAATGTGGGACCATCATTCAGATGGTACTACAAGGGACCACAACAAAATTGTAGGTACCCAAATTAATACCGAATGCGGTACCCTGTCTGCAGGTTTCTCTGGTGTTGCTTCTGAGGATGCAACAACTTTGTTGGATAATGCCATATCCATGATGAAGAACTTGTCTATGTCCTTAATGATGGCACTTCAAAATTTGAAAAAAAGTCTATGCAGAAATCAATACTAAAAAAAATGTTTGCCACAATGTCAGATCGGTGTGCTGTTCAAAAATCTTTCAACATAAATTAAATGAGTACTGTAAAAGTGCAGATGCTGACCATACAGATTTACATTTTTTATATTGCAATGCACATTTTTTACTGGGTTTGTCCAGTGGTTGTGAGAAAGTTTTAAAAGTATTTGAACAACACTTAATTGCAGATATTGGACATAAATTGGGCAGAGATGAGGCGAGCAAATATTTCTCTTTTAGAAATGCCTATGAATCTGCTGCAGCGCGCTATATCCGCACATGTTGTGATTCTTTTGGACCGAGGGGGAATGAGAAAAATGGATGTAAAAAGCAGTGGGAGGCATTTTGTAAAGAAAAACTAGAAAAAAAATCAACTTTGACTAGTTTTAGAATGAATCGCTTCAATAATTTTTTTAAAGGTGCTGCATCAGCATTTTACCACAGGCTTGATATTGTTCCATTTTTATCTGGATACAGAGAGAATGTGAACATGAAACTTGAAAGTGTTCAACTTGATGCTTCCAGTCATGAACTTCAAGCCTTAGTTAGGGCTTTAGGTATCATTTTTTACAAAATTACAGGTCCATTTTGGGCTTTACTTCATAGTGAGATAGAGTATGTTGATCAAGATATATATATAAAAATGTTAGGTAAGTTTAGAGTTTGGTCTGAAGATTCGACTCCATTATTGTCCAATGATTGTGAATCAATCTTTTCCATAACTCACACTCAAGCTAAGCATATTCAGGATCAGAATTCAAGAAAAAAAGAATCTATGAAAAAGAAATTTGAATTAGAAAACTTGAATTCTGATCCTGTTTATCTTGCACTTTATGAAGATAACATTCCTTATACTGAAACAACAGTAAATGCATTGCAGGATATTTTCAATCATTTGTTCATTGCACAGAAAAACAGTTATTCGATTTTTTACCTGGAGGAGTGTATGGTGAAGAACCAACTCTTGAACTGCGGCAGCAGATGGGTCACTGTAAGGTCAAGAATCTTGTTTCTGAGAATGAATTTGGTGATTTAGATTTTAGTCAATTTCGCAGGCATGGCGTCATGCCTCCTTACATTATCATTCTGGAATTCAAATGGTGAAACGAAATAAGAATATTTCGTCTTGGTTGGCATCCAAATCAGAAGAAGAACAAGAAAAATTGTTAAAAAAGGCCAGAAACAAGAGTCGTGACCTTAGAGTGAGGCATGCTAATGCAGAAAAAGAAATTATAAAACTGACTAAAAATATTAGAACAGAATTTTAGAATTAAACAAGAAAAGGAAGCTCGTCGAAGAGAGAACAAACGTTAAATAATGGAAGATATATCCCAACATGGGGGCCCTTGTCTTTCTTCTGCTGCTGTTGATAAGCTGCTGAATTCTAATCATTCAAATTCAAAAAAACTCTTGTTCATTAAAAGTGAAATACGCTATCTGAAGCAAATTCTTGGAATTCAAGATAAGAGATTAGTTTTGGGCAAAAAAGAATTGATCAGCTTGTCAACAGATTTGAAAAGTGTCCTAGATATGAACCTACTTCCTGATTCTGTACAACATAATGCAATAGATGAAACCCCCTCAGATAAATCAATTTTAACACGAGCAAAAAGGAAATATTGTAATGATAGTGATTATAATGACAGTTGTCGCAAAAAAAATAAGAAAGAACAAGTTCCACCTGATGAAAATAATAATGACACTCTGGAGTTGCTGATCGAAGTCAACCAGTTGTAGAAAAATTTATGTTCACCACTACAGGTTCATGGGTAGCTGTAGCATATGATCAGAAATTCTTTATTGGCGAGATAATTTCCGTTAAAAATCCAAATTCCGCTTTAATTCAGTTTTTGACTAGAGGATATCGAGATGTGTTCAGGTGGCCTCAGGTCGATGATGTTGACACAGTGGATGCAATGTATGTGTTTGCTCATGATATAGATTTAAAATTAGCTAATAATGGAAGATCCTGGATTGTACCAGAGCTTGATTATTTGGAGAATCTCTTTCGGCAATATTCTGCTTTGTATTTTTGAACACGTCCCCCGAGACCACATAAAAACACAATTTTATTGCCTCTTTGTTATCCTAGAATGTAATTGCACTTCATCCAAAGTGAAATAACATTTTATTTTGTAGTTGAAATGTCATATATATATGCTAGCTCATTTCAATGGAATCTGGGTGTATAAATGTACCAGTACCTCCAGCATTTAAAACCTGTTTTAAAGTCAACCTTTTTTTAAGTCACAATAAAGTGCTTACTGCATTATATGGACATTGTTGATAAAAATTAAAAATAAACTACATTTTATATGCAGAGTTCATAGTTTATTGACTCACATTATATCACCCATGGCAAATTTTAATGTTTGATTGGTATATAATTAGCGATTTTTTTTACATATATATATTATATTGTATACCTGCCCCAGTTCATGTTTCCTGAAAAATGACTTACTGTGAACATAATAGTTTTCAATCATATGAACATAGTGTAGTACTGAATACAAATAAATAAATGTATGAACCTAATAAATACTAAACATTTCCTATCTCTGCACTCAATTGTTGTCATTTTACGACGAAATGAATTTTCGTCAATTTCACCTATTTTTGGAAAATGGCTTCCTGTGAACATAGTTAATCTAAGGTGTTTTTAATCATATCAGTATAGCATCAAATGTAAAGAAAGAAATATAGGAACCTAATAAATGCTGAAAACTTCAAATCTCTGCGCTTAATAGTTTTCATTTTACGACCGATTGAATTTTCATAATTTACGCCAATTTGACCTTTTTTTGACACTTGCATTTTTTGCTTAACTGAACATGTTCAATTAATTTTTATTTAAACAATAACTGTCTTAGAGTCATATAAAAAAAATAGGCACACACAGAGTTATTATACCAGTGTGGTAATTGTGAACCCTGGTCTCAATTTTCATTACATTTGAAATTATTAATCTTCAAAAATGACCCGATAGCCATTTTTGCGACTATATTTTAGGCCTTTTATTCTTTTTTGTCAATTTTAAGGTGCTCTCATTAAAAAAATAAAGTTTTAGGAACTCTATAAAAAAATTCTCTTACACAAAGTAACTATTTTAGTGACTTATTATTGAATTAAGAGCTTAAATTGCTACAATTTTTAAATTAATGACTTTCTAAAATAGCCCATCAGCCATTTATGTAACTATTCTGTTACGCCATGATGCATTTCTTCAGTTTAAAAAAAATAAATTTTTGCTTACAAATTACTGACTTTGAATTTGATCTGCTGCAAGTAGAGCATGATGACATCCAAATTGGATAAAATAAAGTATATTTTTCCATAATTTTTTAAGATAGAGAGGATTGAAAATGTTTGAAAACACACTTTTGTTATTTTTTCTTATAATCACCAAGTGCGTGTCTACGGTTTAATTTAAAAATGCTCTTTTTTTTTAACCATTCATCCAATTTTAAAAAATCAAAAAGCATTTTTCTTCTAATGACAAGATCTTCACTGTGAACAAAGAATAGATGTGTTATTATTGAATTCATTTTTTTCATTTCCATACCTAATATAAACGACGCGTTCGATGATGCAGTTACCATCGCATTTAATCTTGGAATGTTCTTATTTGGGCATGACGATAGCTAAATATGGCATTTGTTTTTAGATACATTAAAATAATAGAAATGTATCGGCGATATGCTGTATTCATGAATGCTTTAAAAAGACGAAGGCCTAACTGATTAAATTTACATCTAATTTCACATAGTTTATAGGTCTCAGAATGTCTGCCCGTCTCGATGACGTCATCTACTCTTGCCGACCTTAGCCTGCCATTGATCAAATGGTGGTATATCATCCCTGCAGGGACATCGTGTATACATATATGGGCGCTAACATTTGTTCAATGATATAACACCATTAATGGGCCAATGCCAGGATTGGATCGTCTGATTTTAATCACATTTCAAGTCCTGTGGCTTGGCGCTACTATAGTAGAACAAGATCCATACCTCACATATTTAGATGACCCGTGGACGGCAACTGTTGACGGCCAAAACATCAAGTAGCACGATAAACGGAGGCAGACGTTTTTCATGTTATGGGAGGCTTCAAATCTTACTTTAATAGTGCTTAGACGTCACATGGCGTCGCATTATACGCCAGGAATATAACAGGGGTGCTTGTAAATCTGGATATTATTGGTTATTCTAAGTTGTTTAAGACAGTGTTAGTAGGGGAACTTTTTACATTATCGAATACAGATCAAGTGTACGGCAACGCCTATGCTGTCATAATTTTTTCGCGGACAACCTTCATTCATGGCGGACAACCAAAAAGTGACCTTATCATGAACGCTGTAACCTGAGAGGCTAAGCGATGAAGACCGGAGTTCCATATTCGTGTTTTATCGCCCACACTGAAAGATAGTCAACTTATGAAGTAATTAAGACCTGATACTGTAATAGGCTAATTAGGACACTTTGGCCACAAGAAATGCTTCTTCTCCTTCAATTCTTATCCGATTTCAATTTGTTTGAAAGAGCTTGTGCCTGTGCATAAAGCGTCCACACGAATTTCAGAAATTTTAATTATCAATTAACTTATGACCTTAGAATTAAGACCTAATTAGGACACTGTCCACAATTCACAATAAATACTTCTCCTTCAATTTTTATCCGATTTCAATTTTGCTTGGTTTGTTTGAAAGAGCTTGTGTCTGCATCAAACTTCCTCGCGGATTTCAGAAATTGTAATTACTAATTGACTTATGACCTAATTAGGGCACTTTGTCCACACTTCACAAGAAATGCTTCTCTTCCCCAATTCTTATCCGATTTCAATTTTGCTTCTAAGTTTACTCGAAGGAGCTCGTGCCTGTGCATAAAACTGCCTCAAGGATTTCAGAATTTTTAATTTGTAATCAATTTGCCCTAATTAAGGATGAGCTTCTGTGTCAAAAGACTCATTGACACTCTGAATCAGATTTATTTGTCATTTTACTTATAACATTTCAGCATAGTATTAATTATTAGAAAATATTACAGCATTGGGCCATCCTAAAAAATATGTTTGTTTCCGATTTCCGACCGCATGAGTAAAAATAGTGGTAAAAGATACAGCATGGCCTTTTGTGCAGTAAAAGAAAACATTTCCGCCCGCACATGTCCAAATCAGCACATGAACAAAGTTTTTATTGCAGTCAAATACAACGTATTTATTGCGGTCGAATTTTCGATCACGCATCTGTCTCTAGAATCCTAGGATTAGCCTTGCTCACGTTCAGAAAATGGCCGCCCATGCTGGCAAAAACGATGATTGTGTTCTCTGTTTCCTAATTTTTTGTCAAAAAACAACGTGTCAAAATAGAATTATTCGTGCGAAAATGATTGATATCAATACAAAAATTAAAAAAACTTGCCGCAATCCCGCTTGGAATTTTTTAGCAGTCTAAAATAAAACTTGCCTCATGGAATTTTTGACAGTCTAAAAGAAAACTTTTTCTGACCTACCGCATGGAAATTTTCACACCATGAAATCGGAATCAAGGATATTTTTTAGGATGGCCTTAGCCTAATGGCCTAATTCTGAACAATTAGATTCAGTATTTATACTAAATTATCTGACCGCTATGTGAACGCCGTGACAACCTGATACAGACGTGGCCAAGAGGTAATAAGTGCCGTTAGAACATAATAAGCTTGTAATACAGCAGATATGGGGTCGAATACATACACATGTAATCGAATACGAATACATTGTAAAGTCATGAATACAAATACTCCATGGATTTAAAAAATGTATTTGAATACGAATAGGCCTACATTACTTTTCAAATGTATTCGAATACGAATACATTTAAAATATTTAAAACCTAAAAATGTCATTAGTGATATAAATATATATTTATGTACATATATTCAGTATGTGTATAATATCACTGAAATTAATTGTTATAAAGCATGTTAAATTAATACCACTCCCGTGATCATTTAAAATGTTAAGTATTACGTTTTATTATATGACACGTTTCAAATGCTTGTATTTTGCTGTATACTAACTTGTTTCAGTAATTAGTACATAAAACCGCAAAGATTAAGGTACAAGATTACGAATAAATAACAAAGATAAAATATATAATTTGTAGAAATAGTGTGTTATTATGCATTGGCAATATATTGGTGCAACATTGCATTACATATGTAATGTCTGGAATGTAGATACAGCATTAAATTGGAGCCTGTTTACTAGTCGTGAAATACGATGACATCTCGGGCTCCATTTAAATAAATATATATAGCTCAGCATTTATACAGTTATGGTATTTCGTTGTATTACAGGGTCCGAAATTTACTTTTTTAACAACAGGCCCTGGCCAACAAGGACTTAGCCAGAGACCCGTCCAGCCGTCTTTTGGACGGCCTATTTTCAGCCTGGACATAGAAAAAATATTGCCAGATTCCACCAAATTGCATTGTGAGAGCACCCTAGACCCCGTCATGGCCCAACAATAAGTAGATTTGGACTCCCTTTTATCATTTCCTGGCTAAGTCCTTGCTGGCCAAAATTCTAAACCACCCCTATTTTATGTTGAACAGGCCCTTGCTGATTTGAACAGGCCTACAAAAAATCGATCATTGTATTCAGCAGCAGAATAAAAAAATAAAGACATTGTAGTCTAGTTTCTATGGATATATTGAATATTCATAGTCAACAATGTTAGTAACGAGGTTTTTTCTTTGAAATTATTTGAAACTACTTTAAAAATAACACATTTAGTGTAAATCATAATGCTAACCACTTTCAATTCAATTAACAATAGTTTTACAGCACGCCATGTCCCAAAACACTTCTGGCTCCCTGGATATCCATTGTGCTTTGCATGTGAACTGTGATTGAAATGAGTAAATTTGATGTTGAAAAAAATAATATGGTTGGAATAATTCACTCACAGTGATCCTCATTGCTTCCAGGAATGTCTGCACGTGCACGCGCTACAACAGTGTTCTGGATGCTGTGTGTCTGTCAATGAGATCATATTGTTTGTGACACGCACAGAGAGAGTACTATTAAAATCACCTTGGCTCATGTTGAGTTAATTATGGGCCCATCATTAACTCAATATGGTTGGTCGGCCACTTGTTGTCTTGTTGGAACGGCGCCGTAGACTGCAAAATTGAAACAGCACTGGTTCAACATCGTGATCTTCGCATGTCAGGAGCTTACCCAGTGAACACGGCACATCGTCCACGACGCTGGCCCAACATTAAACTAACATTGGTTCAATGTGCCGCCAGGCATGTGGTCACAAACTGGTCAGTGCTTTAGCAGTCTTGTCGGACGGGCAACAACTCAAATTTGGCTATTTATATTGGCCCCGATGATGTCCAAACCGGTGCGGGTCGACTGTTACACAATAATTTCGGACCCTGTATTATTTTATTACATAGAAAATATATTTTATATAGTTTTAGGTGAATAATGCATCTATGGGCTATTTTTTGTGCACAATAATTCTAGAAAATAAAATGTGGTTTCATAAACATTTTAATGAGATGATTCCAGCACCGATAGGGTTAATTGCATAGTCATCGTTAAGTTGACAATCTGCACCAGTGGTAGAGGTGTCAAGGCAGACTAGGCAGAGCAGGGCGGGGGTAGAGATGACGGCCGTTGTTTGTAACCAATCAAATATTGAGATGTTGTCACAAAATAGAGAGTGAACATACTTTTCAAATGGCGGTGACATGGGAGGGGCAATGGCGGTGATCGTCAGTAGTCTGGTCATTCTGTGACCAATCAAATTGATTTGCATGTTGTCACCAACAACGAATGTCATCATTTTTCCAAATATCGATGACAGAGGAGGGGCACTGTTGGTGACTGCAAGCACTGTATTTTTAATGTAGGCGTAAACGCCCTAAGATTAAGGGAGTACCTTGTTGTCCTGTCTCAGGTACTTGTGAAATCAGCCGTGACCAGTGATTTGTTTTGTTCAGCTTTTTTGGCGTTAATTAGCTCAGGCACCGTATAGACACAACGGTTTTATTAGCCAAAACGCAACGAGTCAAGACACAGAAATATTTGGTCAATTGCTTTTTTTTACAACTTAGCTGCCAATGTTCTGCATGTGTAAGATCACAGCAAGGAGGAACAAATAAATTAGTTGTGTCATTTTAAAAATTCTCATAGTTACACAAATCCACTAGTCTCTTTTTAAAAAACGTTGGCACTTAAACTGTCTAGTGTGTGAGATTTCTCTGGAGCTTATCAATTAGACCAGTGTGACAGGAATGACTCGCACCCACTCCCACTGCCCTGTGAAATTTAATCGTACAAAGCTTATACATGTATACCCATAAAAATAATACTAGTAGGCCTAAGTTACAATTTTTTTTTTTTTTTATTAGTAACTGAGAGTGAGACAAAAAGAAAAACAATTTTGATTTTTTTTTATTAATCTCTGTGATATATTCAAAATGTATTCAAAAATTATTCATGAATACAGGGATTTTACAAAAGTATTTGATTACAATACGAATACTTGTATTCATAATTTTTAGCTTTGCCAACGGCACAGCTTATGTTATCAATTCAATCTGTTGTGGCTGTGATTTCGACATCTTTATCTTCTTGTCTTAAACGAGTGAGCTCAGGCACTCTACATTAAGTGATTAATGTCCACCTACCTGGTCTGAACATTAATTGTTCATGAGAAGTGCGAGACTTGCATAGTTTGCAGAAAAAATGACTTTTGACACATTTCTTGTTCCCAGAGTGATTTGTACAGTAGTATAACATTCCACGGGTTGTGTGTATAGAAACGTACACAATAGAGACTGGCTGTTCCGTCGTTAGAACGCCCCCCTGCCCCCATTGCATGACTGAGTGCCACAGTGAGGAGGGGTGGCGAACAATAGATACCCAGCAAACACGATACATTCACCCCATGCTGGGTTAATGTTGGCCCGCTGTCTACGACGTAGACCCAACATTAACCCAGCATTGGTTTGATGTATCGTGCTGGGTAGGCCCTTTTCTCACATGATTCCGCTCTAGCAGATATTATATGGCAGTATGTTCTTGCTTTACAAGTAAGCACATATTGCCTTTTGACTTTTGTACACTTACAAAGAGTAGACTACAGCGACGTGTATATATATATAACAGACACCTGGCTGGTTAATCCCAAAAGTTTGTGCTATGCTGATGCAATGTTGGACCAATACATGGCTGTCGTTGGACCAATATCTTTGATGTCGGCCCAGCACTAATCCAACACGTGCTTACTGTAATGTATTGCGTTTGCTGGGCTCACAATCGTCTCCGCCTTAAACAAAGGCAAAAACCAGTTTTGGCCTAATATGGGGCCAATGTCACAGAAGTTGTGTCAACATTAGAACAACATCGCGTCGGGACATAACTAATCTCTGTTCACTGTACCCTGCCTCCCAGCAAACACGAGACATTGTCCCAATGCTGTTTCAATGTTGGTTCTACGACGCTGGCCAAGCATTGAACCAACAATGGGACAATGTATCGTGTTTGCTGGGCTTAATGAGCCTTCCACGCCTGTTTGTTTCACACATGAGGGAGGTGAACGTCCTATGAGTTTAAAATACCAAAACCAGTTATGCAAAGCACAGAACCGCAGAGTTCTCGTTTATGAATACACATGAATACCCCAAAAAATGTAATCGAATACAGATGAATACGAATACTGAATACGAATACCCCATGTCTGTAATACACTTATACAGTCTTCTAGAATTGAATTGAATTGATAACCCAGTAAAAGCGTCCTCAAAATGGCATGCAATCTTTCCCATCCATGCCACGCTTGTACTAGACGTCAATCAAGTTGCCACACTGTTTTGGTTATGTCGTAACTGCGTCAATACTGTTGTTACTACGTCCTTATGAAGCCAGCAGGGCGATCTGGCCCGACTACGTCCTCGCTACGTAAATTTTGAGCATGTTCAATGTTCCTCCACGTCCTCCGGGTCCATGGAGACTATTTCACGTCCTAATTGGTTTCTACTGTGTTCCCACGACGTTGTGCAAGTCCTTACTGCGTCCTGTCATTTTTTTGTGGACGTGGTGGGAACGTGGCCTGGTGTGAAGGGGGCATTACATTTGTCTGATCCACCACCTCCAAAGAGTTATGTCTTTCAACACCGTTTGCATTTTTAAGATACAGTACATCTAAAAAAAATTTTCATTCCTAATCCATTTTGAATTTTGGTACCGATACCATTATCTTTAAAAAATCACTTGCGCATCTCCATGTTGTTGGGAATGTGATCGTAAAATTTTAATAATGTCTCCAGCCATTGACGTTAAATTTTTTTATACTGGACAACAGGGCAGGTAAACTGTGCTTTTTGTCTGTCTGCCCTGGTGACTTTTAACTGGACCTGAAAGTGGTACGGCTTAGCTGAGCGCCCATCTTCATCTATCAAGTTGTCTGCTATGCGCAGACTCCTTGATATCACGCATATGTGCTATGAGCACACGAGCCCCTCCTTTTTGCTGGCCAACTCAGACAACCCATACAAGTTTACCTGAGTGTGACCTTCCACACTCCAGTCATTAAACCGGTGACGTCATAATGAATTTCCATGTTGTTCGCACACCTCCAGTTCGTACACATCCAACGCACAGCTGTTGTCAAGGTCAGGTCAGTGGTCTGACTGTCAGATCTGATTCGGCAAGATGCCGAACGGCACGCTAGCGGGGGTCTGAAGATTTTGAAATTTACATTAATTCTCCTGCAATCTAAGCAATATGTGGGTATATTTAAGGCCAGTGAATTATTAACTTTTCTGCATTACAGATTATATAAATTATACTATAGGCCTAGTATAGGCTAGTAACTTGTGACCCAGTCTAGGCTTAGCCTTGGTCGATCATCAGGAATTTATTAACAATAATTGTATTATTGACGTACATATAGCACTAGTCATTGCGTTGACAGATCCCCTATTATCGCCCGTCGGCGTCCTTGGAGACGTTGAGACTATTGTTGATTTATTAATATTGAAACCACCTTTCTGATGGTGTATTATTGACATTATGATATCATGAAAAGGCAGATTTATTCATTTGACACGTTTGTGATAGATAATACAAAAAGAGAAACCAACCAGAACGAAGTCAATGTAAACAACTGCTCTTCCCAATCCGGAGGCGAAAATACACAACCAGTTGGAAGATTCTAGTCTTGCCATAAAAAACATGCTTTCAATAGTTTTTAGGCAGCAATTACTCATCACTTTGTGTGCTATTTGTGCGAGCGCAGTACATTTTCACGAAAATTAAAAACCGTGGTTATGGTCTGAGTATAACAATGTCGACTGGTCAAGAGGAGTGATAAAATTGTAGGGTTAAAAATATGAAAACTTTACCCGGGCGGCCGATGTGGACAGTTTATCTGACCTGGGCCTTTTTAACCTGCCTCGGGCGGCCGGTCGGACGTTAATGTCAATGGCTGTGTCTGACCACTGGTTTTGGAAATTCTGCATATATATATATTCAAAAATAGCCATCAATTGATGACAGGACCCCTCAGCCATAGGCTCTGTCCATAAATTACAAAAACAATGTGTAAAATAATTTACTAAGCACATGATTTTAATTTTTTCTTTATGACTGGCTTTGTAACATGACCTGTGGAAAAACATGGTTAATGTATGAAACATGACAAATTATTTTGTTTTAATATTTAAAATTTTACTAAAATGTGATACAAATACTTATTTCATTTTTTGGCAGTTATTTGGGTCTGTATCTACTGTTGTTCAATGCCAGTGAAACCAAATGTTAATAACATGTAGTTGAAAATACTAGTTTTACCCAACAACATTTGCTACAAATGGCGTGCTTAAAATGTTTGATATTTGAATGGTTGTTATTTAGATGGCCAGATTTGTATTTTCTGATGCTGATCATTTTATTTTTGTCGTAACAACATTGTCCTGTTAAGTAACCACAATATCTGACAAGATCTAGCTATGCAGTATATCTGACAAGATCTAGCTTTTTGTGGAACAATTTAGCACATTTTAGGAATTATTTACCTGACTTACTCAATTTGAAAATACTATTAAAAATCAACAGTTGGTTACTAATTATTGCTTACTGTCTGTTTCAGCCTTACCAACATGACAGACAAGCTAGATCCCCTGATGAATGTATTAAAATTACTATCGGGAATGAAAAGGCAGAGCAAAGTAAAGGTCCAAAAGAAAATCCAGCCACTATGAGTCTCTATGATGATTTATCTCCTATACACGACACAGGTTTTGAACAAAATTTACGTGAAATGGACAGAAGTACAAAGGACAAATCAATAAGAGAAAAAGAAACTTTTGTTGGGAAAGTAATAAAAAATGATTTAACCAAATCAAGATCCAACTCCCCCCATATGATCAGCAACCTTGCAAATAGACCAGAAAAGAAGGATATGTTTGAAGATGAAAGACAAATTGATGACTCACGTAAGCTTGACTATGTTAAACATTATCATACAGAGCGAGAAGGTAACAAGGAAAGAGAGAGAAACAACTCTATTGAGCGCAGTTCTCATGGAAGACAATACATTGGAAGCGACAAAGGATTTAATAAAAACAGTAATGATAATTGGAGGGCAGGAGAGCGTAGAAGTCCAACAAACAAGAGAGATTCCTATGATGACCAAAGAAATATCTCTACTAGCAGACAGAGTCGTCCTGTAGAAAGAAGTGTTGAAAGAGAAAGGCGGTGGAGTCCAGACAGTGACAAAAGAAATCTGTATCGTGAGAATAGAAGTTATCACAATGATAAGCGGAGTCCTGACAGAGATAGCCGGAGCCCTCACAATCATCACAGAAGTCCCCACAGGAGCCCTCAAAGAGACCGTAGGAGTCCTCATGCGGAATATCTTAGCTCTAACAGGGATTGTAGGAGTCTTCGTAGAGATCATAGGAGCCCTTATAGAGAACAGTATGATGAGAAACGATTAGAAAGGCGTGATATTGGTGACAGGAGAGAGGATGGCAGTAGAATTAGGCCTACTCATGAACAAGTTGATTCACCTCAACTACAGAAATCTTACAGTCAAACTAGAAGTGATAGAAGTAGGGAGAGGAGTCTTCAAAAAGAGATGCATCAGAGCCAATCATCGGGAAAACAAAACTACCAGTTCAATGAGGCAAATAGAGGCAAAGATAAAGGTGAAATTGACGATATGTTTGATGATTTGCCAGAAGTTAAATTACCACCATCAGCAAAACCTAATAGACCTGGACAAGTAAAAATTAAACTGCTTGAAAAAAATGTGATAAAGCCTGGATTTTCTGTTGGGGACGGACCTGATGAAAAAAATGGAAGTAAAAGTATTCCAGTTTTAAACACAATTAGCAGCATGAATATTGAAGATGAGGAGGCATTTTTATATGGTGATATCACTAATCCTGTCACTGCTCCATCACCAAGGGAACCGCAAAATATAGCATCTGTAACTGAGAGTCCATTCGTGGAAAAAGAACGTAACTCTGCAAGTGACCCTCCTATCAGTGATTATCGTGGAAACATCAGTCGACAAGATTCCAATTTTAATTCTGAGAAGCAGCAAAGGGATGATGATAGGAGATATAACCCGGAGGCCGCTGGCGCAGGTAGCCACTATGATAGAAATCAAAGCTCAGGGCACCAACGACCAGAACAGGGCGCTGGCGCAGGTAGCCACCATGATAGAAATCAAAGCTCAGGGCACCAACGACCAGAACAGGGCAACTTTGATTCTACGACTGAAACTGTGCCCACAGAAAAGAACAGTGACCCTACAATAAAAAACATATTGAAATCTATTGGGTTTAATTTTGAACTTTCAAAATTAATGCAGCAAAGAGCGGAGGATGAGCGCATCAAGGGTGAGAAAAAAGAGGATAGCCCAGATAGATATGGAGTTGCTCATGGATCATCATTTATGGAAGGGGGGTTGAAAAATATGGATATCGGTGGTGTTTTTGATGAAAAGATGGGCAAACCTGCTGTACCTAACCTAGACAATATGTCATATGAGGAGAAGGCGAGATTGTATAGGGAGGAGTTATCAAAGGCTCAAGCACAAGGGAGGCGTAGTCCTAGTCCTCCGCTAGATCTAAAGCAGCATGTAAGGTTGAGTAGAGAAGAGTTCTCAAAGGCCCAAGCGCAAGGGAGGCGTAGCCCCAGTCCTCCGCTAGATGTCAGGCATCATGCAATGTATAGGGAGGACTTTCTAAAGACTCAAGAAGCACAGCGTAGGCGCAGTCGTAGTCCTCCATTAGATCCAAACCAGCATGCAACAAATTTAAGACAATATCCTAACCTCAGGAATGATATGCAGCAAGGTTCACAGTCTACATTTACTGGTATGACTCATGAACCTTATGTTGGTCAAACAATTACCTCCCTAGGTGGCTATAATGCTAGTCATGGGCACCATGTATCTGGTGAACCCACAAGCTATGACAATAGAAATCCTATAACATCAGGGTTTCCACATACAGATACTACCAGCCACAGTTCAAGATCACCCCCTTTGAGGGAATTCAGAAAGGGTTCACCACCTCGCGTCGGGAGAAGCCACTCGCCTGATAATAGACATCATTCTTCTAAAAGGCATAGCTACTCAAGGCGTAGAAGCTCTTCTTCTAGTAGTAGCAGCAGCAGTACTAGTAGCAGCTCAATGAGCCATCGTAGTTACTCTCCTAGAGACAGGCGGCGTCGGCCATCCTCCAGAAGTAGATCTCATAAGCGTGATCGCAGCTACTCCCCTCAGTCTCGCAAACAAGCATCATCAAGAGGCCATTCCCCGGTTCGTAGACACCGGAGTAGAAGCTACTCTCCTGGCAAAAGGAGAGAAAGTAGTCATTCACAAAGCTACTCTCCTGGCAGAAGGAGAGATCGTAGTCATTCACCACCATATAGTAAAAGAACTCACTTATCACCTAAAGAAGAGAGCCCAGCTGTTTACAAGCCACCTCAAGATATGTCAGCCCCTTACCCATATAGTATCCAGCAACCTAATGTACCTGGCTACCCCCCAACAGCACCTTACCCCCAATATGGTTATCCTAACTTTGATCCAAGTCAGCCACCTCCAATGAGTTATCCCCCACCAACTTGGAATTATGAGATGCCTTATGTCATACCCAATGTTCCAGCTCCTGTATCTCTCAACCCCCCAATTGTTAACTCTCCATCACCCATTACTTACAATCCTAATCTTAAAGTAATTACTCCCCAAGAGGAATCTCCTCCTCAAAAAAGTAAACCGGATATTATCAAGAGAGATCACCCTCCTATCACCAATCAACAACCGATCGAGGAGATTCGTAGAGTGCATATCGACCGTAGTTTACCATCAGGTTCTGCTGAGAAAACTTCACGAAGAACAGTTTTACCACCACGCCAGTCTAGTGGAGAGAGAAAGGAGGACATGAAAAGAAGTTTGTCTGGTAATCATTCAAGATCACCCTCTATTGAATCTGACTCTTATGAGAAACCTAAAATTAAACGAGCAAGGAAAGAAAGAGCAGAAGCTTTTATTGCAAGTATGCTTGCTAAGACAGGGGAAACTGCACTCTTGAAAGAACGCAAAGAAAATACTGCAGCTCAAAGAAAGAAAATTGCTCAAGAAATGGAAGAGCGTCAAAAACGATTGAGTGCTTTAGAAAGAGAATTGGACAGACTTCGTAAACAGGAGAGTGATATGATGAGAAAAAAGAAGAGACAAAGGGATGGACACAAAGATCCACTTATTCTAGAAAACTCCAAATTACAAGAGGAAATCACAAAACAGATGTCTCTTTTACGGAAAGCAGCGGAGATGAATGAGCGCTTACAGTCCAACTCTCCAGACGTTCACAGTACTGTAAATGCTGGAAAAGGTGGCACACCAGAGCACCAAGATGTGCGTATAATTGAGAAAAAAACTGACCAGTCTGATGATATGAGAGAGAAGGAGAAAAAGCAGGAATTGGTACCGGTAAGTGAAAAGTGAAGTTGTGAATGTTTGCAAACGGTAAGTTTTTAAAGTATTTTTTCTGATGACATTTTTTATTTTATTGATAATTGGAACATTGTTTTATTATTTGTTGAATGTTATACTACATGCAGGCCATTAGCAAAGAAGAAGGGGGGAAGTGGCAACCCATTGTTCAAAAAGAAGAAAAAAGAGAGGAGAAAAGAGAACGCAAAAAGGATAATGAAACTGAAATTGTTAAAAAGGTGGAAAAACCAGTGAAAGAGAGACGAGGGCCCACTCAGCTGAAGTTCAAATACTATGATCCTGGTGATCATTGGTGTAAGAGGTGTAATGTTGTTGGTGGTTCTGCAACATCTCTTTTACAGCATTTGCAAAGCAATCAGCATATGAAGGTTTGTAGCGATGAATATCCTTTATATACCATTCACACCATTTTTTATCAATACACCATACATGTATCTAACATACCACAAGATAAATAGTTTACAAAAACGATCTGTACAAAACTGATTAGCAATTTTCTGTTCCAGGTTGTAACTTGCTGGACATCCTTATCATCATGTATAAATATGTTGCTTATTCAATTACAAATTTGATTAGCAGATGGGCAGAATTGCTATGCGATACTGAACAAATTTCAGGCAGGACAGTAACCAATTAATTTAAATCATCTGATGACGCCAACCAGCAACACAGCTGTTATGGTTTACTAATTTATTCCAGCCTACCACCACTTTGTTCGGGGCCTTTATTTTCAACGACCTAATCTTAAAATATTATGAGTGTTCCTTTGTGCTGTTTACTATTTATGATGAAAATAATTTAAGGACAAGTCTGATCCTTACAATGGTCACTCACTCGGTGAGGGGGGCTCCCATCGTCAAGATATTGAGGTCACCTTTCGGGAGGGGGGGGGGGGGTTTCCCAGGAGGAGTAGTTTGAGTGTAAAAAACAGTATTTACAAGGAAAATAAATCTGGTAGAAATTTGGTGAGAAAAGGTTTTCTGAAGAGGAGAGGGGGGGAGGGTTGAAAATAAAGGGAACTACTGTAGTAAGAACATAATTTGAAATCACTAACTTGTTAAACTGTGTACCGCATGCAGTTTAATAAGAAATAAAGGGTGTAAAGGTTGCAACCCGATATCAGATTTTTTTGTTAACTCACTCAATATAAAAATGTTAGATTCGGAAATCATTTTTACGCTCCAAATCATGATTTTTGTCTGAATATGCTACATTATTATTCTGCCTATTATTTACATTTTTATATTAGAATACACAGTACATTTAGTTCAATTTTTCTTCAGGACTGTTCACATTTGAGTGAATGATTTTTGCAAATCACTCAAGCGAGTGATATTCACACACATTCACACTAGAGTGAAATATGCACACGAATCATTAGCCGCCAGTGAATCCTTCGCTTCAGTGTGAATAGGTCATCCTAAATGTATGGGTTTAAAAGACATGATTTGCGTGAATCATTTGCTCTAGTGTGAATGAACCTTTATTATTCTCTGAGAGATATATGAGACTTTGCAGTACAATACGAAAAGCCAGGTTAAAAATAGGAAAATTGTTTATTATAAATTTTAATTTTTAATTCTGAGAAGAATTTCAAGAACATTTGCAAATGACACAAACTAAAACTACTTAATGTTATGCATTATTCTGCTGTTTGATTTTCAGACTGTTGATCTTTATGATCGGCCATGGCCTTCAGATGGGGACAAAAATGCCAGCAACGCAACACCATCACCAAATGTACTGATTGCAGAATTTAGGGGTATGTGTAATGAACTGCTATTGAATATATAAAATTAAGTGTTTTTGTGTTTCTAATGATTCTGTGCAGCTAATATTTTTTATGATAGATATCTCTTATAATGTTTGCTGTCAAATAAGATTGTTCCTGTTATTTCTATTCAATACAGCATTATATAATTTACAGACAGGGGTTACCAAAGCATCTTGGTATGATGATGATGATAGGTATGGTCTCACTCAAACTTAATGAGATTAATTTGCAACATCACACAATTAAAATGCATTGCTTACTTAAAACTGTGTAATTTATATGCAAGAGATTCTTATATTTCCTTTTCATTTTTTCATAGCCTTGCTGTGGCAGTACCGGTGGATGCAACAACCCATATTTTTGTCATAACAATTCTGCAATTTAGAAGTTAGAATTTCTGCTTTGAACATGACCTTGTGTGTTCTTACTGATTAGGTGCCGAGTTTCTTATGCCAGCGCGAGCTTTCTATTGCACCTTGTGTCGTGTTTTCATGGGTGATGTTTCGTGCGGTGAGGAACACTTGAAGACACACTCCCATAATGAAAAGTACAGGGTATGGTGGATAATTTTCATTTTTGAAGTGATTTTTTATAGAATCTTTATGGAAGAAGCTTAACGAGATGTCACTTACTATGATGGAATGTTATTTCTGCATCCAACCACATGATTCACAACACTTGCTTACCGCATTAAATTTATAGTTTATCTATAAGATTTAGTAAGGGACAATGCATAATTATTTACATTATCTATATTTTAAAAATAATGACATGGTTTTAAATAAAATAAAATATTAACATTGCTTTTTTTCAGGGAAGATCTTCAAAAAGGGTTTTGTCTGTACGCTTGTGAATAGCTGATTATTAGGCACTTCCCCTAATAAGAGATTTATAGTAAAATTAAATTAAAGTTTTTTTTTCTTACTTTGGAAATAATTTACATAAAAATAACAGCTCATATTTTCCACTTTTTGAAACAGACTAAAATCTATCATTTTTAAATTAGTGGATAATTCTTTTAATCCTATGAAATGAGATATTGAGCTTTAATGCTAAGCTATGTTACAGGCTTACCTTGATGAAAACCCACTGTATGAGAAGAGAAGAAACTTAGACAAGGCTGCAGCAGTATCAGCACCTTATACTGAAAAGCAAGAAGATACACCAGTCGTCAAAAAGGAGCCTAAAGAACCGAAGGAGGAGAAGCGTAAGAATGTTCCAGAAAAAAGTTGCCGCAAAGAGACAAGAGATGCCCGCAAAGAGACAAGAGATGCAAAGAGAGAGGTTGAATCTAAAAGTCAAGTGCCAGTTCAAGAGAAGTCATGGCCACTCAGTGAATCATCAAAAAGTGTTCCACATGAAAACACTAAGGGGAAGAAACCACCCAAGATTCCAGCGAATGTACCCCAGAAAACTGAACATGAAAAGATAATATCTGTAAAAAGTGAAAAAATGGAAGTTGAACCTAAAAAAGATGATGATGATAAGCGTAAAAAAGTAACATTGTCTTTCATAGGAAAAATGCCTGGTAGAGTTAAAGGGGCTACTGTTAACCCTCTAAAATCAGCTCAAAAAACAACTGCTAAGTCGCTTGCTGTACCTCAAAAACAACCTTCTTTTCTTGGTAAGCAAAAAGCCCCACCATCAGCAGATGCAAATGCTTTGCTAATGTCCGGTGATGCCTGCTTTGATTCACCAGCGCAGCCTTCTCCTGTAACTAGGATTAGTGGTAAGAGAGACAATGTAGCAGTAAAAAATCTGATTGGTTGCAGCAATAGACCTATGCCAGATAAAGTTAGTGAGCCTGATAATAAGACTGATGCCGGACAACCACTTAAATATGAAGGGATGTTAGTGTCACATGGATGCAGTGAAACTGAAGGTACCCCGGCAGTAAATACCGCAGCAGAAAATGTTCCTCCGAGTATAAAAGCACTTCTTTCTGCCCACAGCAGCCATATTGAACAGATCCCGAAACCTAGTTTAGAATCCATACCATTTCCAGCTGCCATGATAAAATCTAAGGGATCAGATTTGCAGACAAATATCTCTCAAAAACAAGTTGTCACTTCATCTGCACAACAAGAATTGACTAGTCATCAATTACCTGCGTTTTCAAAAAACATCACTGCTCCAGTATTGGCAAGTAATGTTTCATCAACAATGACTACTAATACAATACCTCTTCCTACAAATACAATTTCGCATCTGGTTGGGCCACCTCCAGCTCCTGTTGCAATGCAGCCTCCTGTTGCGACAATTCAGACTCCTGTGGCGAACATTTATCCTCCTGTTCCAACAATCCAGGCTCCTGTAGGGGCAATCCCCCTTCCTGTTGCAGCAATTCAGGCTCCTGTAATGACAACTCCTGTTGCCATGCAGGCTCCTGTGTCGAAAATTTATACTCCTGCTCCATCAATCCAGGCTCCTGTTGCAACAATCCAGCCTCCCGTGCTGACAATTCATCCCAAGGGACATGATTCACGGACAGATATCAACCAAAGTCAAGTTTTCACTTCATCTACACAACATCAATTCCCTACGGTTTCACAAAACATCACAACTCCTAGTTTGTCAAGTAATGTTGCGTCAATGTTGTCAAATAGTACAATCCCTCTTCCTAGCCTGACAATTCAGCGTCTGGTCGGGGCACCACTGGCTCCTGTTGAAACAATGCAGGCTTCTGTTGCGCCAATCCAGGCTCCTGTAGCCCCAATTCATGTGCCTGTTGCAACAACTGAGACACCTGTAGCCTCTATTCAGATGCCTATCGCAACAACTCAGATGCCTGCATCAACAATGCAGGCTCCTGTGGCGACAATGCATCCGAGTGTCACCCAAGAAGAGGCAGATGACTATAAGTTACTGGGAATTGATCCTAACCCGTACCTACAACATATAATGCCTCGCCGGCCACCTCCCATTTCTGTGCTTAAAATGAGAAAGAAGGCAGAACAGCCAGTTTCAGGTGATCTAGATTGTAAAAAGTTAGGTTCAGCAGTGTCTGCATCTAAAACTCCTATGACACCTCCAACTACCACTACTAGTATTGACCCTGTAGATGAGTGTACCAAGGCAAATAAAGCCACTGATATTTTTGCAGTTGAAGTGGCTGATTCAAAAGACAGCGGCGGTGTTTTGTTTTCAGGTATTTCCGCTTGTGGCAGTAGTGGTACTTGTGACACTAGTTGTGTAGACTTGCAACAAACAGTGCCCGTAGTGAACCGTGACTTGGCACAAACTGCTGTTACAGCCGAATCATCACAGCGTGTAAATACTGGTTTAGAACTGCCATCAACATCAAGTGTTAATGACACCGTTGACAATAACTCGTGCATAAGTGAAACTTCACCCACTGCTGACAATTTATCACTGTTAGAAGCAAACTCTTCTACAATAATTTGTGGTGGTGGAGATAGTTCCTCGAAAAGCAACATTGTATCGTCCCAAGTTGAATTGGCCTCTACTACTAGCAAATCATCAGATTTTATTCCTGATAAAATGATCGATTCTAACTTGCTCTCAGATAATGACACACTTTTATTGGTTTCTCAGGAAAATAAAGCAGAAATTCATGCTGATTTAACTGGGGCTGTTGATAGTAACACTATCTCAGCTGCACTACCTGAGTCAAGATCATCAGATACTATAACCACTTCTGAACATAAAACTGAGATTTCAATTTGTGAAAAAACAGTGTCTGATTTAATTGTGGTTGAATCAACGGCTACTTCACCAACTGCTGGGTGTGATGAATTGGTAAAAAGTGATTCTGTGTCAGAAAAAGATTCGGGTGCTACTGTTTCAGCAGATATTGTAGAAGATGATCTAGCTCCGGTATCCAGAAGGTTAAGGTCCCGAGGCCCACAAAAATCCCCAGCTCGACCACCACCAGTAAAAAAAAGACAATCTGAAAAAGCTACAAGAAAAAGTGTTAAAAGTAAAGCTGAGGATAATAAGATGATGGAGACACAATCTGTAATGGAACAGTCTGAGAAATCTTTGAACGAGTCTCAAGAAACCATGACACAGAATATAAAGGATGAGTCTGATGCCACAATGAAGGTTACACCAACACAATGTACAGAAGATGTGGGTGAAAATTCAGTGGAGAAAAATTGTGAAGCTGAGCAACCTAATGATAAAATAATGTCCGCAAGAGTTGTAATATCTCCACTAAATGCAGAAAATTCAGTGGAGGAAAGTTGTGAAGCTGAGCAACCTAGTGATAAAATAATGTCTACAAGATTAGTAACATCTCCACTAAATACAGATACGTTCTCAATAAATTTAGATGATCTCCCAATAGACAAAACAACACATCCACCATGCACAGAAACAACTCCACATGATGTGGATGCACTTCTTACAAGTGCACAACCACTTGTAGTAAGTTCTGAACCACGACCAGTAGATGTAGAGTCATCACATGCCAGTACAGTATGCCCCCAAGGAGCCGGAGAAGCATCACCTGAACACGAAGAACTGTCTTTATTAAATAGTGGAATACCAGTTTTGGAGTCTGGAACAGTTACTCCTCTATTCTTAGAAAATCCTCTAACTGGCAGCGTTTCCGATGAGATAGTCAACCCAATCGATTGTGAAATATCAGATGGTAGTATTGGATATGTGAAATCTTCTGTTGATGAGATAACTGTTGATATCATTCAAAGTGACAATAATGAGTCTTCTCAAGACACTATTATTAGTAGTGGAGAGGCAGCATCACATGTTAATGTAAATTATGATATTGTGAATGAAATGACTGAAATTGTTGTAGCTGTTGCCAAGGAACAATTGACTAACATCCCTTCTTCGCCTGTTAAATCTGCGTTTGATAATGAGGGCAATAATGTAATAAAAAACAGTCTAACCTCGGAACATTTACTTTTGTCATCTACATTTGACGGAGCAGTAACTGGAGAGAATTCAGCTGTTGGGGTTTCATCCATGTCTGATGATAATGATGTTGCTGACACATTGGAAATGGACGAAACCCTGCAGTCCCTTGCAAAATTAGAAGCTCTTAGCAGAACTATATCTGGGGAATGTGTTGATGAGGAAAATATACTGAGTGATAATGCTGGTAGTAGTGCAAGTTAATTCAAGAATCTTGTTGAAAATCCGGTGAGTGAAGGTGGTCGATATTTTCAGTAGTGAATTGCTCCTGATTAAAATATCCACTGGGAAATTTTCACCAATTTTAAATTGTGGATCAAGACAACTTCAAGTTGGTGGAAATTTAATTTAGCGGTTTATAGTAAAAAAACACAACAGAACACAAATAAATGAAATTATGACATCCAGGAGGTCAGGGTGGATAGGCAGTTATCCCCCTGGGTCCGGAGTACATAAGTTTAAAATATGTCTGAATTTTCGAAATAACCATCCCCCCACTGGGAGGATGCATCTAGGATTGCTTAGTTTTTGCCGCCTTTTGATATCGGCCTTACTCTCTCTTGTTGTTTGGAAAAACTGTTTATTTTTAAATATAATTATGTCACTAGCCTTTGTGAATATTTATCCCATTAAGCCCATTGAGCGACTATCTCCAAAGATGATCATAAAATCTTTTGTTGATGCTTTAACTTGGAAACTATATGCACAAGGTATCTGTCTTTTGAAATTTCTGTCAACCAGTGTAATGTCTTTTTCAGCACTAAAATTTGCGATTGTGCATGTGGTTGTTCACGTGGCTGTTCATATCCTTCGTCTATTATGATTTCATTTTGTTTCGGACACCCCAACATCCCTACTATTATTCTGACCTGATATTTAGTGAGATTTAGTAAATACTTTTTTTTAATTACCACCCCCACTAGTAGCATTCTATCCCTACTATTAACCTGACCTGATATGAGGTGAGTTTTATAAAAAAAACTCTTTCCAAAGACCAACATTATAGGGGGGATATATTTATTTGTATCATCATCCTAGCGTTACATCCATTACACCTCCCCCCCCCCCCTCCTCCTATGCTCAATAGCTCGCAGCACTACTGCATAATTATAGTTTGTTCACCTTTTTCCAAGGCTTTAGAAACGTTTTAAAACCAGGGATTTTTAGAAATGGTGGTTATGTCAATCATTATGACTTGTGTCTTTTTTGTACATTCAGAAAATAGATGTTGTAAGCGATTCAGAGTTTTGAAAATGATTCTGAAACTTAAGGTTAAAAGTGACCAATTCTTCGGCTGCCTCCCGAGTGTACAAAACTAGCCGTAATATGTTATGTCCTAAATTTTATTTTGTTAGACTAATTATTCGTACTATTTATTCATCAAAGCCACAATGCTTGATTGTTTAAATTAGTTTCCCAACATTTAAAAATATATTAGCTGACATTTTTTTTGTGGATAAGAGGTGGGGACAATTAGCTGCTTATTATTATGTCATAGATGACTTCTGGCCTAGTTCATTAGCTTTTTACTCACCAATCATATCATACCCTCTTGCATTGCGGACAGGCTTATTTTTGAGGGGAGGGGGGGGGGGGGTTATGTTTTCATATTGATAACAATTCACCTGGCTATTACAATCTTGAACATAAAGAATTTTCTGTTGCAGGTAAAGAAAACATGATGGGGATCCAGGAAGTGAGGTTTTTGTAATTTCTAGTTGTACAAAAACATTGGAACTGAACATTGTATTAGACCTGTAGACTGACACCTTTGTCGTTTACTTAATAAATGCTGGATTATGTTGTAATATTTAGAAAGATCAATCTATGAAGTTTGACTTTTCAGATGTTGTTATTACTCTATTGCAGTTGATTGTTAATGACTGAAGGTCATTTTGGACAAACTCTGATGTTATTACAAGAAAAGTGCTGCAGTCAAACATCTTTCAAGAACTCAATGTCAACTTTGTTACATGTTTTTGTTGAACTCTTTGTATATACTTACTGCATGTAGTGTGAATATGTTACCAAGTAAAAACAGACTAGAATTATTTCTAAAGTTAGCTTTTATGATGTAATGCATACAATTTTCTTAAGAACCGAAAGTATTTAACTTAGACGAAAATATTGCTTGGCCTATCAGTAGTAAAGTTATCTTCAAAAACAATGTTGTGGTGTCATATCATTTATAGCCTAACTATTTTGGCCTACTGTACTTAGATAGTCACTTTCTGATTTGCATTATTACAAAAAGCTCCAAAAATTTAAATGGTAGCATGATGACTTCTCCAACAATCCTGAAAGAAAACTTGAACATTATGTTTCAGTTTTAGTTTCTTTAAGGGTAGATCTAGTTGAAAAGTGAATGGTGTGATGGAGCAATTTTCTGAAAAGAAACCTTGACAATATTTAATTTGCATTTCAAGTTATTGAAATTACATACTTTTTAAAATGTTTTTGAAAGCAATTTCAATCTCGTGGCAAGTTGTCAAAAGGATTTTTAAAATTATGTCCACTTAAATCTTCGCAGTAGGCCCTTGCATGAAAAATATAATTAGCCTACACCACAATGAGAGTGTGTCGGCTTGAATTGATTAAACAATTATGTCGACAGAGCCATTGAAGATTGTGCCTGACCACAAGTTCATGAATGAATAAGGTTTTTTTGTCCCATTCGTGCACATACAGGCTAAACTGGGAGGATCTAAAAAGGGAGGCTAAGATTTAAGTCCATCTGAACCCATCCCAGAAAACACGAGACACCGACCAATGTTGGGCTAATGTTGGAACATAGGTCGTTGTCTTGTGTTTGCTAGGATAGATTCATGTAGTGAATTAACAGCTTCTCTCATAAATCAACTTTTCAAGATCGCCCCAGGACACGGCCCCTGAAAAAATAAATGACTGCGAAGTTCTTGTAGAACAAATTTGACTTAACCTGGCGGACCGACGCACGGACGCACGGACGGACGGACAGCGCTACTATGCTTCTGGCCCCAGCTAGATGAGATATCGTGGCAGGGGCCGTGCTTTTGCAAAAACACAATCTCATTTACCCAATTTTTCTGATGTTTTTTAATAATTTAAGACTAACGCATTAAAACTATCATTAGTTTAAAAATATATTTAACGTGCAGTACAATAAATTCGTTACAGTATCCAGATCCTTGTAGAATATCAGTCCTCCACAGCCGTCTAATCGTGGTATGTGCCAACAGTTAAAACTGGGGATGTGGTAACTCGGAACTCAATTTAAATTGATCCCTAACTTCCAGATTGACTCGGTCATTCGAGTAGGGTGTTGTCCCGACTTTGTGCTTCCTTATGTCGCGATATTGCCATGATTGTGCAGAAAGTGACGTGAAGCTATTTTCACTCGCTCCTTTTTATCCCTCGCCCCACAAAGTTGGGACTGGGGGTTATGGCGTCGCCTCGGGTGTCTGTCCGCATTTCGTTTCCGGAGCAGATCTCGGAAAACGATGGGGTGATTTATTTTGTTCTGCAGATAGCTAGACCGGTGCAGTTGCAGGGAAGATTTATGTGAAGTTTCATTTGCATGCAACAGCATTTCCATCATCCTTATCAAAATCCAAAGAATTGGGGCCTCGTTCCGAGACCGTCTTAGCGGTTACTTATATTTTAATATATGAATGTACTACCCCTGCTGTATTTCACACTTCCGCAGCTTATCGGTCATGATACACAACATTTGTGGTGTTTCTGTGCTAATTTGCATTGTTTTTTTCATATTACCAGCAGGCCTGAAAGCATTTCCTCATCATGTGGTTTTGGTAACAAACTGTCATGCAGGGAGGGTTTATAGGTCACAATAAAAGTATTTTGTTTCTACATCAAATTATTTCAGGTAGGCCTACCAGTATATTTTCTATTCACATCATAGTAACGGTGTTAAATTCAATTACTAACATTGTCTTGTTGGACAGTATGCCTATAGGCACAAGACGTCACAGAGAAAATGGCTTAACGTTGAGAAAACGCTTAGCCAACTGAAGCTACTCCCCATCCCGTAGCAGAGACACAACCCAATCTGTAGCCACCCACGTCAGGCCCAGCATTAATTGATGAGAATATTGATGGAAGAGCTTCGATACTGTAAGTCATCAGGGAAAATGAATGAGTTGGGAGGGGGGGGGGTGTCAGTGAAAAATATTTAAAATGTTGTGCTATCGGATCCCCGATTGGCAAACCGGTCATGCTTTTGCAATGGTACAGAGAAGCTCATAAAAAAATAAGAAAATAAATTGTTCTGTAATATAGTTGCCCGTTGTAAAAGTGCCCTGATGGTAGATCTACCAACCATGATACTATTGTGATTCTTGTATTTCCCGTATAGGGGAATAGGCCTAGGCAGCTGATGCCTGCGGTGCTGCCGCCGCGGGTATATCTTTGCAAATATGATCTATGTGCCTAGAAAATTATCCCCACCAAGTTTCCTAGCACTGAGCCATAATTAAAGGAATTTTACAAGAGGGCCGACAAAATGTTTTGAACTTTTGGTTGAATAGCATTTAAATTTGACGTGGTGGCTCTCTAGGTTTTTCTCATAATCTGAACTTTTTTGAAGAATCCATTTTAAACAAAATGGCTGATGGCAGTCATATTGAAAAGATCGACATGGTGGTGGTTATTCGGATATATCCATGAATCAATTTTTCTAATGTTTTAATTTATAGGTCTCAGCCAAATTATTTGGGTTAATGTATATTGTCGTCATGCGGCACGTCTGTCCGCCACTTTTCGCACTTGTTTCGCATTACTGCACATTAAACTTCACATAGGGTCTACATGTTAATCATGATTATAAGCGTTGAGTTCACATTTTGAACTTTCTGTGACCTTGATTTTTTCTCGTTAACGCGATTCACTCGACCTTTTTCTATGTATTGCTCCAAAATTAATACCTATTTCAGCAATAGCTAGCTCAAATGTTTTCGAAAATGGGCATACATCGGCAAAAAGTAGGTCAAGGCGACCACTTTTAATATGCGTAATGTCTGGAAAACCATGCCAGATTGCTGGATCATTGCTGTGTATAGAATAAAATCTGCGATATAAAAAAGTCTTGAGGGAAAAATGCCCTCAAAATTTTCATCTTAGGGCATTATTGATTTAAATATGCGTAATATCTTGAAAACTGCCAGATAGCTAAACCATTACTATTGGAGAAAATATTGATCAAATTCAAAATGGCCGACTGGCAGCCATTATAAACTTGAATGTGCGGAATATCTGGAAAACCGTGCCAGATAGCTGATCATTGCTATAAGATAAAATGTGCGGTTTCAGGGAGGGATAGGCCTATGCCCTGAAAACATTATTTACTTTACTAGACCTATGCGTAATATCGTGATATAGGCCTACCATGCCTACTATAAAACAAACTGAGACTTCATGGAAGAATGTAGGGCTCACCCTGAAAAATTTCAACTCCATCAAACTGGCCAACTATCGACCACCATTGACTTTAATATGCATAATATCTGGAGAACCAAATGTGAGACTTCATGGAATGATGCACCCTGAAAAATTCAACTCCGTCAAATTCAAAATCGGCCAGTTCTCTCCAATTATTTGTCTAACATGACTAATTTGATTAAATGGTCATTGAGATATTAGTAGATTCAAAATTTGAAGTTATTGTTGAAAGTTATTGTCAATTTTTTTATGGCTTCCGCTTTTAAACGATGATGAGGGCATTGTATTTAATTATTTGACTATTCTATCAAAGACATAGGTTGTTGTTTTTTCGGGGGAGGGGGGGGGGAGTGGGGCATTTTGAAACTGATGATTTAAAAAATATTTTTACATGTATACGTGGATATGATTCCCATATATTTCAGGCAGTGGACCATAAATAGCCCAAAGAAAGGTTATGAACGCAATTTATGAACTGTTGGTTTGAATTAATTCAATTTGTATTGGGTAGTTCTCATGATATGATTATCTTGGGAAGAATCCATTAAAAACAAAATGGCTGGCAAAATTATTTATTATTATACTTTTTTTATTTTGAAGGCGGGATTTTTGTTGGATGGACTGGGGATTATCTAACAGTGATGTTTTAGTCACATTTATGTTTGTAGGAAGTTGTTATAGTCTGTTAAAAAAATCTCTTTGATCTTGATTGTCGTGAAACTGGCTATTTATTATCTAGTTATCCGGATATTCTATTTTGGATAAGGGTATTTGTCCCAGGGAAGTGTCCAGTGCTCACTACCAGCACAGCAAAAAAACACGTGTAGGCCTATGTAGATGTACACCAGCTCGAGTGTGATAATCCTGCAGGATATCTCCGCCGCAAATCAATTCATAACCAGGGAGCGTTGCAAAACCAACATTGTTCGGGAAATCAAACATGGGCTGCTGTAAAAGGTTGGTCGACGGAAATCGTAGCTACATAGGCCTATATTCAGGAACACAACCTGAGCTAACTTAAGTGGACAAATTGCAAAAAATGCACAAAAATGCAAGATGGCCGCCACAAATATCTCGTAATTATTAGCTTCAAATTTAATGTGTGACATATGGTTTATAATGCTGTTTGAATCTGCATGCCAATATCATTTCTGGTACTATTTAAAAAATTATTTTTATTGATTTTGGGCATATTTAGGTTGTTGGGAAGGAATGCCAAGGTGAAAGTGCATTAAAAAGCACCGGCTGATCATTTAGACTGGTTGGTCATTTAGTAATTCATAGACTAGTGCACACCAATGTGATAAATAACTAATAATTAAAACAGTGACAATTTACAGTCCACGCATTGTACAAAATGTATATAAAATCACAAATCTGACCACTGACAATGTTCACCTGACGAATATCGACAGAAAAAGATGTTGACAGTGGTGCCCTCAGATCGCTTGGTCTTGAGTCGAATATATTCACCTGATACATTAACAATTATGATTTTAGGAATCTACTGGATGATCAATTTATAGCAAAATAAACGGAAGGGGCTGTGGGCCACTTTTGTGCAAATACAACTGGACCAGGATAATCTGCTGAGGATTGTGCGATGTATCGGACGGCACTGATCAAACAGGATCAGGTGGAGCGAAGAACGATGCTATAATATTATCTTTGTCTAGTAGGCTCCTATTACCGGTACAGAAATAAAGTGATCACATTGGATTTAATTGGCTAATGTGAAAAAGAACAGAACGCAGAAAACATCCACTGCCACTATTACAATTCAAAGTTTTGAAATAGTTTTCTGTCTATTGATCCCTTGCAGGACATCCAATGTAAGAATAGTGCAAGTGCATTGGGTTAAACCTGGAAATAAAATTACAGAAAGCTGCTTTTTTTCAGGATCTTCCAAGACGAATGCCGAAGAGTCTATAAAAATCCCCCTTGTGGCCTTTTTTAATTCAAGATGCCCGCCACCATATGTAACGCCATTTTTCGAAAATCAGGGGTATAGGGAGCTACCCCAATTCCTCACTTTTGGTGTCCCTAACCAAGTGTTAAGGCACAAGGAGTTCATTCAGATTATCAGTCCTTTTCTTAGTACCACAAATCCAAGATGGCCGCCATAGTTCTGAGTAGGCTATGTTAGCGATCTCTTAAAAAACGAAAATATGTGGTAACTATATCGTTGTTGAATCTAAATGGATTTTTTGGCCAAACCCGATCGAGTCTAGAACTTATTTAGATCACCAATATCTTATTTTATTGAGTTTATCAACATAAATCCCACATTGTAGTTAATTCTACCATAGCGGGTGACGCTTTGGAGTGTTTTCGAACCTCTTTTCCACTAGAAATATTGATTGAGATTTGTCACATTGACATAATTTAATCTCTGGTTTACAAACCATTACTTAGAAACAGTAACAAGTCTAATTTAAAAGGTATTGTTATTTTTCATTCATTTGAAGCGGGGATTGTATCAGTCTGCAAAGCCTGCTGCAAATAAAGGAAACAGTTCATGTCAACATTTGAGATGAAGGCTTTGTGTATCGATTTTAATATAAGAGACAAAAACACTTCGAACATAGTAATACTTTTTAATGTCATGTCCCTTATAATTGTGGTGGGTGTCACATTTTTTTTAGAAAATGAACACGATTAGACTGATCGAAAACTCAACAGTCTGATTGTAGCCTACTGCTGTCCGCGCTGCCAGAAGGTCATAAAATAGGAATTATGCTTATCATAATTGTTTCGGCTTTAGCTGCGTTTCTCACCTGAACTGTCACAGCTTGTACATGTATGTTTGGCCAATACAAGTAGAGCACATCGTTGTACAATATAGTCCAGCTTTGCGACATTTGCACCTCTTTGAACAAGCCTATCTGCACCCACAGCTCACTATTTTTAGAACTTTTTCTGGAACGGCTGTTTTTTTCAGTTTGAGTCGGTGACAAACGACCATGAGATAAATTCCATCCCTAGTACATGACATGTCGATAATCGTCCAGTGATGATGCTCTTTTTCGCACCATACAATTTTAGCATTAAGAATTCGCCAGCTTTGGCCACATTTTTATGGCTGGCGTCTTTGTCTTTGTCATTTTTTGTGATTTTGAGACCTCAGATAGAAATTTAGAGGAGCACACATTAATATATCACCAGAATACACTTCATTTAATTGGCCAATGTGATGTTGCCATGGTAACCGATAGTCATTTTGAATATGCTAATTAGGTAGTCAAATTTTCGGAATTTTTATTTAAAAATGGTATTTTTTTTAGATCCACGGAGATTCAGGAGTACAGCAATACATTAGGCCTACATCAATTACCATAAAATACATTAAAATAAATAATATACGTTTCGAAGAAGCATTTAATAGGTCTATATACACACATTAATAGGGTAAATTAGTTATCACCATGGGATTTAGTAATCTTTCTAAATTTCCTGCCGGGCATACCAGATTTCATATTTTGAGATGAACCAAGTTAGAAACGGTGGGACATACCGAAAGCCTCGTATTCATATGAGTCTGGAGTTCTATTTTTAGGTTGTGACGCAAGAGAAAATCACCCGTTTATGTTCTAGGTTCCCCGTGCTGTGTCCATAGCTGTGCAAGTGATGTCATTTGATGAATAGCTAAGCAGCTCGGACCTAGACTGCACAGCGTCATAAATGCCAGGTCCGAGCTGGGCTCGGACTTAGACTGCTATGAGTTGAAAATGGCGGCAAACATGAATGATGAAATTAAAAAAACTGTGGCTAATTACATTTTAGTAATGAAAAAAACCCATGGGGTGTCTTTTCAAATGGTTTATTTCTGCAATTAAATTTTACATCCTAACATTCATTGATACCCAAAACTCCAATATGGCCGCCATGAAATCGATTTCAGTTGTGATTAATCTTGAATGTGGATATGAGCCTTTGCTATAAATGTTTGAGGATATAACAATAACAATCAAGTACAATATTACGCCAGCTATAACATGTGTTCGACTTTCTGTTGGTTATCCACTACCGGTACTAAATTATAAGAAACTGTTTTAAATTAGATTTTTTCGCGTGCTGGCAGAGCTTGTCCATCAATTATAGGTATACTTAATTTTGTCCATTTTCTACGAATGTCAATATTTTTACTGTTATGGATTAGGCGTTTGAATATTAGGATATTACATTTGAATATTATGATATTAAGCAATAAAGTTATGGCATTGTATGACATTTCATTATTATGTCAGAATATGACATTAGATTAGAGGATGTGACAGTTTAACGTCAGTATATATGATAGTTTTATTTCAGGATATTTGATTGCAATATCAGGATGACACTTTAACGTCATGATATGAACTATAATGTCCAAACATTGGTGGTTAGCGAAATGACTTTATGATGTCCTAATTAAGTGGTAATAAAATGACAAGATCTGACATTATAATTTCACGATATACATTACAATATTAGGATATAACATTTTAACATCACAATGACATTTGATTAGATCATATCCTCACGTTAAACTGTCATATCATCTAATTTAATGTCATATTATGACATTGTAATGTAATATCATCACATTACAATACCATAACTTTATTAAGTAGGCCTAATATCATAATATTCGAAATGTAATATCTTGATAGCCTAATCCATGATACTAAAATACAATATTGTCATTTGCATGAAAAGGACAAAATTAAGTAGTCCTATATAAGGACAATCTACCAGCACGCAAAATAATATTATTTAAAACATTGTCTTATTTTGTAGTAGGGGAGAGGGGGGCTAGTTGTCACAATTAAATCGTTTCTTAAATTTCTCCATACGATTTAAAGATAGCATGGGTCTGATAGGGGGGAATATAAAGTTGATAATTTTCCAATCATTATCTCCTAAAATGGTGCTTATATGTCTGCTTATTTCGCCATACAGCCATTAGTTGGAAATACATTTAGTATGAGCAAGCTGTCACAACGGAAATTGCTATGGGGTATGTTGTCACATAGTTGGGGCAAGTTGTCACCACTGAAATCTCTATGGGGTAAGTTGTCACATGGTTGGGGCAAGTTGTCACATTACAAAAACTTGCAAAATATGGCATTTTAACCAGAACAGAGAAGGAATAATAACTTTATATACACTTTTTAACATAACTGCTATCAATTTAAATTCAAGTAGACAATTCCGGGGCAAGATGTCACAGTGCTGGGGCAAAATGTCACAGTGCCAGGGCAAGATGTCACAGTGCCAGGGCAAGATGTCACAGTACCGGGGCAAGATGTCACAGCTTGTGACAACTTGCCCCTAGCAATGTATCCCCACTCGAATGCAGATTTCTCAAACACCATGTGCTTGTTATTAAAATGGGCTTGTACATATTAAACATAACTAGTTTCAACCCTAGATTCTGTCAGAATGATGCAGAAGCATCCCAAATATCTTGAGAATTTGACTAATTTTGTTAACTCGTCCAATTGACTTAAATGAATAGCAAAACTCACTTGTTGCCTGCAACAGCTGTTTCTTCCCAGAAGTTGAACAATGGGTATTTCCCGATCTGGGATTAACATGATCTCATCAACTGATGACGTCGGAAGGGGATTCTTCTATTGAGACCTGAGTAAAGTGCACTGTGACAACGTGCCCTCGTGACAACTAGCCCCCCTCTCCCCCAAATAACCAACAGACTCGGGGAACACGTGTTCAAGCTTGTGTAATATTGTACTTGGCTCTATTATGTTACTCCAAATTAGCTCATATTCATATCCTGGAATAATCACAACTAAACCGAAATCGAATAACATATTATATACTATATAGAATACCTACATTGTACATTGCAATTATTCGCTGGGTTTCAAAATGTAATTTCTGACGCAACTTCCAGCATCAAATGAATGAAAAATACCCCTATCTTTTAAAATTAGACCTGTCAGAATTTAAAATCAATGGTTTCTGACAGGACATTTTGTAAATTTGATAAATCTATACTTTTATATAAAGAAATATTTGAACGTTGCTTAACGCGGCACCTGCGCTAAAAAAAGTTAACCAATATGGCAGCCATGTTGTACTGTATGTTGATCAGCATATTTTATTAAAAATCTTGGTGGTGTAAATATATTCTAGATTCCATGGATCTGAAAATAAAATAAAACATTTTTAATTTCAACAACATGATAATTATGACATGTTAGTCATTTTTATTTAACCCTAAAATCATGGTGGCCATCTTGGATTTGTGGTAATAAGAAAATAACTGATATCATTTCTGATCATCTGGATGAACTCCTTGCGCCTTAAAACATGGGTAAAGACACCGAAATCATTTTTTAACTGCAAAAATGAGGAATTGGGGTAGGCCCTATATGTCATTTACATACCCGTTTTTTATCCCCCGCCCATAGGGGAAGGGGGATTTTAGTTGCGCCAGGATTCTGTCCGGCGTCAGGTTTTCTTATGATCGCAAGCCGTCGCAAACGGCCGCAAACGATCGCAAACCGTCGCAGACGATCACAAATGGTCGCGAGCGATCGCAAATGGTCGCAAACCGTCGCAAACGATCGCAAATGATCGCAAATGGTCGCAAACGAACGCAAATGGTCAAAAACGATCGCAAATGGTCGCAAACGACTTCAAATGGTCGCAAACCGTCGCAAATGATCGCAATTTTTCGCAAACCGTCGCAAACGATTGCAAATGGTCGCAAATGATCGCAAACGATCGCAAACCGTAGAAAACGGTCGCAAATGGTCGCAAACCATCGCATATTGTCGCAAACCTTCGCAAACGGTCGCAAAAAGTCGCAAACGATCGAAATGGTCGCCAACCGTAGCAAACGGTCGCAAACAATCGCAAATGGTTGCAAACCGTCGCAAACGATCGCAAATGGTCAAAAACGATCGCAAATGGTCGCAAACTGTCGCAAATGGTCGCAAACAATCGCAACTGGTCGCAAACGATCGCAAATGGTCGCAAACGGTCGCGAATGGGCGAAAATGGTCGCAAGCCTAAGCAAACGATCGCCAATGGTCGCGAAAGATCGCAAATGGTCGCAAATGTCACAAATATCGCCAAAGTCGCAAATGTCGTAGAAAAAGTATGTCACAGTTTTTCTAGTGTTAATATTACAAACCCTCCCAAAAAGGATCGCAAATGGTCGTAAACCGTCGCAAACGATAACAAATGGTCGCAAACCGTCGCAAACGGTCGCAAACGATCGCAAACGCTCGCAAACCGTCACAAACGATCGAAAACCGTCGCAAATGGTCGCAAAACAATCGCAAACGACCACAAATGGTCGCAAATGTCACAAATGGTCGCAAACGATCGGAAATGGTCGCTAACCATCGCAAATGGTCAAAAACGATCGCAAATGGTCGCAAACTGTCGCAAATGGTCGCAAACAATCGCAACTGGTCGCAAACGATCGCAAATGGTCGCAAACGGTCGCGAATGGGCGAAAATGGTCGCAAGCCTAAGCAAACGATCGCCAATGGTCGCGAAAGATCGCAAATGGTCGCAAATGTCACAAATATCGCCAAAGTCGCAAATGTCGTAGAAAAAGTATGTCACAGTTTTTCTAGTGTTAATATTACAAACCCTCCCAAAAAGGATCGCAAATGGTCGTAAACCGTCGCAAACGATAACAAATGGTCGCAAACCGTCGCAAACGGTCGCAAACGATCGCAAACGCTCGCAAACCGTCACAAACGATCGAAAACCGTCGCAAATGGTCGCAAAACAATCGCAAACGACCACAAATGGTCGCAAATGTCACAAATGGTCGCAAACGATCGGAAATGGTCGCTAACCATCGCAAACGGTTGCAGACGATCGCAAGCGATCGCAAATGGTCGCAAACAATCGCAAATGGTCGCAAACGGTCGCAAATGGTCGCAAACCGCCGCAAACGGTCGCAAATGATGATAGTGTGTGCACTGCCATATATGTTTGTACCAAAAAAGTGATGATTTCAAGAAGTTTTGGGTAAACGTGTTTTTAGCCCTTTATAGCCTTTTTCTGACAATTTTGAAAATGGTACCCCGGTCGACTACATTCACCTGATTCATCAACAATTTTGATTTTAGGAATATACTAGATGATCAATTTATAGCAAAATATAATTCATGCAGGTCCAGCCGCTTATAAAAAGCTAGAAGATTTAATGAGCTACAATTTGGTACCGAGAAGCCTAATTATAAAAGTTATGCGAAATTTGTTTTTAAGCACCTTTTGAAAAATATCCCACATAGGGGCCTACTAATATAAATCTAATGTTACAATGTAGATATGCTATCGTGATAGCATGACCATTTTGGGCGAAATGGATTCAATCTTCCATAGTAGACCAACAAATACAGCAGAATACTGTTTAGCACAGGTATCAATGCTACAACTTTTTATTCTTTTTCCAGCGAGAAGAATATTACATTACTGAATTGGTGATTTCACAAAACTCTTGGCCATTGTAAATATTAAAGACACAACACTGATTGTTTTGATGCTAAATCGACATAATGATGGAATACCCATGAAAAAAAGTATCGTGAGAAAAAACTATAGGCCTACTACCAGAAATGTATATTAAAATACATTATGCATTTTTGCTACTAATTAGGTAGGCCTATTTGTGATAAACGTCAATGTAGGTGTCATGAATGTAAAAGACCGAAATATTTATTTTATATCATAGTTTTACATTTAAGCAATAACATGTGATATTTAATGGCAAACGATTGCAAATGGTCGCAAACGATCGCAAACCGTAGAAAACGGTCGCAAATGGTCGCAAACCATCGCATATTGTCGCAAACCTTCGCAAACGGTCGCAAAAAGTCGCAAACGATCGAAATGGTCGCCAACCGTAGCAAACGGTCGCAAACAATCGCAAATGGTTGCAAACCGTCGCAAACGATCGCAAATGGTCAAAAACGATCGCAAATGGTCGCAAACTGTCGCAAATGGTCGCAAACAATCGCAATTGGTCGCAAACGATCGCAAATGGTCGCAAACGGTCGCGAATGGGCGAATATGGTCGCAAGCCTAAGCAAACGATCGCCAATGGTCGCGAACGATCGCAAATGGTCGCAAATGTCACAAATATCGCCAAAGTCGCAAATGTCGTAGAAAAAGTATGTCACAGTTTTTCTAGTGTTAATATTACAAACCCTCCCAAAAAGGATCGCAAATGGTCGTAAACCGTCGCAAACGATAACAAATGGTCGCAAACCGTCGCAAACGGTCGCAAACGATCGCAAACGCTCGCAAACCGTCACAAACGATCGAAAACCGTCGCAAATGGTCGCAAAACAATCGCAAACGACCACAAATGGTCGCAAATGTCACAAATGGTCGCAAACGATCGGAAATGGTCGCTAACCATCGCAAACGGTTGCAGACGATCGCAAGCGATCGCAAATGGTCGCAAACAATCGCAAATGGTCGCAAACGGTCGCAAATGGTCGCAAACCGCCGCAAACGGTCGCAAATGATGATAGTGTGTGCACTGCCATATATGTTTGTACCAAAAAAGTGATGATTTTGAGAAGTTTTGGGTAAACGTGTTTTTAGCCCTTTATAGCCTTTTTCTGACAATTTTGAAAATGGTACCCCGGTCGACTACATTCACCTGATTCATCAACAATTTTGATTTTAGGAATATACTAGATGATCAATTTATAGCAAAATATAATTCATGCAGGTCCAGCCGCTTATAAAAAGCTAGAAGATTTAATGAGCTACAATTTGGTACCGAGAAGCCTAATTATAAAAGTTATGCGAAATTTGTTTTTAAGCACCTTTTGAAAAATATCCCACATAGGGGCCTACTAATATAAATCTAATGTTACAATGTAGATATGCTATCGTGATAGCATGACCATTTTGGGCGAAATGGATTCAATCTTCCATAGTAGACCAACAAATACAGCAGAATACTGTTTAGCACAGGTATCAATGCTACAACTTTTTATTCTTTTTCCAGCGAGAAGAATATTACATTACTGAATTGGTGATTTCACAAAACTCTTGGCCATTGTAAATATTAAAGACACAACACTGATTGTTTTGATGCTAAATCGACATAATGATGGAATACCCATGAAAAAAGTATCGTGAGAAAAAACTATAGGCCTACTACCAGAAATGTATATTAAGATACATTATGCATTTTTGCTACTAATTAGGTATTTGTGATAAACGTCAATGTAGGTGTCATGAATGTAAAAGACCGAAATATTTATTTCATATCATAGTTTTACATTTAAGCAATAACATGTGATATTTAATGGAGTTAGGTTGTCGATGTAGATTTTTTAAACCGTCTAATCGACTTAAACAGCATTTTGTACAATTATATAGTTAAGCTTTTAACAAATATTTTGTCAGGATTGCTATCGTGACAACGCTATTCTTGTTAGGCTACCGGTATACAGAAATCAAGATATATACATTCGTCATCAATCCCAATGTCACGATAGCAGCTCTAGTCCACATTTTTATTTTTTGGTCACAATGATGATACAGCATAACATAAACGGCCATACACAGAAATCGAATAAGACGAGCGACAAGCGACCAGTTTAGCATTTCGGCGATTATATAAGACGATCATGCTCTTAAACAAATAGAGCTACATGTAGGAACAAGTGTAATACCTTTTTCGGTGTAATTTTGTTTGAAAAATAATACCCTTCAAAAAATGGTTGAAACCTACATACTTTAATAATACAAATTCACAAAAAAATGCACAGGTCTACTCACCACTGTAGATTTTTTGTCAAAATTGTTGTAGTTTAACCGGGTGAATGGATGCCATTAGCTTGGTGACCTTAAATATGGTATGAAGTTTTCACAACATACACTGGTGTACGCGCCAAACGTTAATCAGATTATTATTACCTTGTTTGAGTATTGTCACTTTTAATATGAATGCAATCTGGAAGGAAACTGTTCAAACGCTTTTTGGGCGCCATCTTGAAAAACATACTTTTTTGGGTGGTGCCAAAAAATATATGGGAACAATTTCACATTGGCAAATAAACAAACTAATTCAGTAAGATCTAGATCACTTTGCGGCGACGAAGGTGACGGTGGAAAAATAAATAGCATTATGCAAGTTTGTGTTACTTCGGTCCTACTTTTTCGCGAAGGTATGCTGAACAACCGACAACATCATCAAATAAAAAACACGTGTCCCTCGTAAAACCAACCGTTCAGGGTCCTATTATCATCGTATGACACCCACACTCGAAGAATGATAATTATAAACTGGAAATGTTGTGATGTAGGTCTATATCTGACAGTCACTTGATAGTAGGTATCAAAGAAAAAAAACCAATACAAGGTAAACAATGTTACATAAGATAAAAAAGTGCTAAGTGAACAATGCAGCACAATATGGTAGGCCTGTCAGATATAGACCTACATGGTAGGCCTACCATATTGTGCTGCATTGTTCACTCAGCACTTTTTTATCTTATGTAACATTGTTTACCTTGTATTGGTTTTCCTTCTTCGATACCTACTATCAAGTGACTGTCAGATATAAACCTACATACACTCACAACATCAGACAGAATGTCAAGAAACACCAGCAAAATCTATTCAGATATAAGTGAGGAGTCTTCAAAACAAAACAAAATATTCTCGGTCCACAGCCAATTTGGATAGACACAATTGGAAATATATTTTCTTGTTTTCTGCTTTATCGCCGCCTGCTTTTCGTCCCAAGGATTTCGGCCACAGAACTCAATAAATATATGTGCAGCCTAATATGCAACAACAACAAATTATCGTCAAAAAAGTGAAAATTACTGAAAAAACGAGTGGTGCGCAGGTTTTATATGACGCGCGCGACGACGAGAAACAGTTCTTTTTTGGCCTTAAATTTAAAACATTTGTAGTTGTGTGTTTGTGTCATTTTTTGGGGAATCTATTCCATTTTTTGGATATGGGGTGTAGGTGTTTGTGTTAATTCGTGTTTTATTTTTAATTAATCTCTGAGGTCAGAATGATTTATTTTAGGCTTAGGGCCAAACTTGTAAAGCAACAGAGTCCGAAATGTGTAGATTATAACGAATGACATTGCAGGCGAGATGACGAGGTTAAAATCAATGCCACGTGCACCCCACCCTCTCTCTCTACAGCTGACAAGAGCTGGGTTTAAAACGAGGATACAGTTAGCTGCAGTAAGCTTAGTCAGGCGTGTCGCTGAGCATCGTCTGTATCTCGATCTACATCTCTGATCAGTTTACCAATGCTCACAATACTTTTGAGGATTAGTGCACATGCTATCAAATGTAGTTATCCACAGCATGGAACGCGTCGTAACTGGTCCGAAAAAATACAGAAGGATTAATACATAATGGAGTGACGCTTGACTGGGGCTGGTGCGACAAATAATGTAGCTCGGAGCAGACGACATAGTGTCGTTCTTGGCGCGCCGAGGTATCTGTAGCCGGCCTCTTGTTCACGCACTGCTGCACAGCTGTTAGTCACCACATCGCCGCCAACACATGGCTGACCAGCATCACATGCAACTTGAAGCCAGCTGTCGCCGCGAAACGATTGAATTTATTCATTCCTTGTTGGTATGTCAGCTTCAGGTAAGGCTATTATTGTCACATTATTCCTAAGATCAGATCACATATTATCAGTAATAATCAAATAATAGTCTTATAAGCCTACCTATTCAGCTACATGCAGACATGTCTGTTGGCATACACATTGTGTAAATTATTGTTAGCGGGGATCTACATGTAGGTGTACTTAAGCAATAAAAACATCATCATTCTTGTTTTAAAAACAGATAGACCCAATACTAGTAGGCCTGGTAATTGGTTGTATCTACATAGTCAATACAATATATAAATGACAACTTTATGAAAACAATTCCATTTATGCAGTAATTATATTATTCAGTCAGGGTGGACCAAAAAAATCCTACTGGCCAGTTTCAAGTATAATGATATTGACCAGTATAGCCTTTATACCATAATATGATCATAATAGTTATTTGAAATTATGTAAGCACTCGTGTGGCCATGATTGTCGAAGAAACGTTATGCTACTTGAATATTTTTCTTTTATTCAATCAACGTTGTCAAAGATGGTCATTCGCAGATTTATAGAATTTTTTTTTATATTTTCTTCAAATGAAGACAGTGGTAATCGTAGACATACACCTATTTTTGTATCAAATTTATGATAATTCGTTCAAGTATGTCGGTGTTTTTTAGCAACATTATTGAATGTACCGCTATACTATATAGTATGAATTAAAGAAATATGTTTAACTATGTTTTTTTCAAAAATATTTTATAAAATAAAAATTATGCCTCCTATACAAATTAGTATGGTCATTTTATATTACTGTACTTATTTCAGCTTCCACAGCACCATCAATCACTGCTATCTGGTAGTCGCCATATCTAATCTCACAAATGTATTCAACCGGATAATAATAACAATTATTCCAATCAACCCTCCGAATTCGTGGACTCATCCGCCATAAAACAATGGTTATCACAGGCATATGTGAATGGTGTAAATGCGCCACCTCCTCTAATTCCCTGAAGATAAGAGATCCATCTACCTGCAGTATACTCCGGATATTGCTTTTCATACTGATATTTTTGGCGAAGGAAGGCAGAAGTCAAGACCTCCGAGATTTCCCACCATTATTTAACGCAGCTAAGGATAAACCCCTTGTGACGTTTCCAGCCCAGAGCTCTTGTGGTGTTCCCCAGAAAAACGCGTATTGTAAAAGTGCCACATTTGTGGAGTCTGTTCAAAGTTGTTTTGAGGTAGGACGTTGTGACAATGAGTGTCCCATACGGAGTACGAGTCCAGCCTATTCGGCTTTTCTTGTGGCGGCTCGCAATTATGATGCTTGTGTTACCAAAGATCAGATAAATATCAGCCCAAATGCTGGATCTACAGAGTTTTCGGCGTTGTTTTCTTCTGTTGGTGCATTGTGTCATCTGCTGACCAGTACCTCACCCAGTCTAGGTGCCAACGGGGCCTTCACTCTCACGTTCTGGGTCTGGCAAAAGGAAGGAAACGATGGGTGAGTTACATTTTTAATTAGACAAATTATTATTTACATGAGAGCACTAACGTTACACTAAATTTACTCTTTTCGATTTTGACGTCTAAAGTCGGTCCCCGTGCTGAAAGGGTTAACGATTTCAGACGCGTTATCAAAACTTCTTGAACTATAGTCGGTTCCATTCATGTAACTCATTCTCATCACCTATAAACAAATTTCTAAGTATACCACATTTGACATTATAAATATTGTCCGATAATAATGTAGCAATCATTAGATTACCATGGTGATGGACAACAAATTTAACAGATTTATTGAGACACGCCCGTGTTTCACGCTTTTACTTCATGTAGTTATCAATTATCAATCGAGCATACAATTATAATATAATTTTTATATGTGTGTTTAATTCACTTTTTTCCACAGAATCGTCATGGAGAAGTATTTTGAATCAAACGGCGATAAGACTGCGGTGATCAGCGTGAGGTTGTCCACATCTGGTATAACTCTCACTTATCACACCGTGTTTGGACAGAGAATTGTTCAGCTCCTCGGTGTGGGCAGCATCCCCAGCGAGACATGGATTCATATTGCCATCCAGGTAGGAACGACCCTAATCCAATGCTGGCTTATTGTTGGGCCACTTGCGTTCGGATCTTAAATAATGTTTGTTACTTTCTGATCAAGCCGTAACCTATAGATGTGTCTTTCGCATTCGTTGATTTAGAAGTTTAAAGCAATTAGCTGGGTATGCAACAAACGTGTATGCATGCAACATAATGAACCAAACGAAACGTTGCCCTTATGTTGGACCAATTGTTGGGACAGCGTCGAAGAAAATTAGATTTTCAAACAGGTGTTATTCCGTTTACCAATTTAATGTGGTGATGAAAAACCTAATTTAGGCGTTAACATGTTTAATGACTGGTGTTTAGTGACACCCCTCTTTACACCAATACTTGGCCACACCTATCATTTGGCCATATTGTTTTTCTGTTAATTTAATGACGGGTCGTCTGACTGTGACTAAGAATTATATTAGAAAAATTAGACCGACCCAGGCATCAGACGTTCAACCAATGTTGTTTTAATGTTGGTCCATTGTCGAAGACGGTAGCTTCGAGTCGATTTCTTGTGCTTACTGGGCTTGTCAAGTTGCTGATGGAATGTCCATGATTCTACCATAATTGAAAATGAATAAATTGCAATCGTTTATTTATCGTCTGTTAATTTATTTATTCACAAATGTGAATTATAAATTACCACACACTGACTGAATGAAGTTCACACCTTGTGCAAGCTACTGAGAACAACAGCAAACGTTTTGATACAACATAATAATTGAACCACAAAACCAATTTGTACTCATAATTAAAACTGAATATGATTAAATGGTAACCGTCGTCATATTACCGAGCTACCATCGATATAATATAAGTTTTACATTATGACATCATGTGTTAAGTAAACATAATGATACATGTGGAATATCTCCTGCGGGTCAGGCCTACCTGATTATTTACAGCGTGGTGAAATCATAATGCTGTAACAGCAAGCGCGAGATATCGATCAAGCGTCGGATCACTGTTGGACTAACGTCCCAGACGTTTCCACAACAGTTTGCCAAGATTATGGCAACGTTTTCCCAGATATCGGCCCAATGTTGGTTTAATGTTGGGCCACCGTCGAAGACCAGCATTGGGTGAGCGTCTAGTGTTTGCTGGGTGTTACCTGTTAGAGCGTGACGTGTGCAGATCGATCGATCGATCGTGCTAATGATGCTGAACATCTGGCCGTTAGTTCCTCCGGACTGTTTGACCGTTTTCCCCCTGACTGTCCTAAATACGCGCCGCGGTTATTACAGCTTCTTCGTTTTTTTCTGTTGACGGTTTTTTCAAACCCAACGATTATTACCGTAGGCCTACTCGGGACTGCTCGAAAAATAAAAAGATGGTGTCCATAATAATTTATTGTGATAACGGGATCAGAGCATGTCCTATTATATTGACGACGCGTGCCGGAGTAATTGGAAAATACTGGGGTGTGCCTAAATATAAATCATTTTAGCGACTTTACGTGATGGAATCGGAATGTCAGTCTTGTTTTTTTACTGCTAAAGCCTTTAGATTGATTGGAGAATTTAAACGGCGCAAAGTCGTTGTCGTCTAGTTTAACCCTTTTCATGCTATGTTATCTTATTTAATTTTCCACCCACTTGAAGTCGTGTCTCGCTGGCGCGAACCACAACTTCAAGTGGGTGTAAAATACTCATTTGTTTAATTTTAGCACAAACATTGGCAAATCTTGATGTTTAAACTCACATTTCATTCCAAGTAACAGTAATTTGATCGGCTAATAGAACGGATTAGATTACAAGCGATAACAGGGTAGAGATAAGAAACTAATCACTATATGTTTGTAACCCGATCTGACAAAATGTGTTGTAAGTCGCAGTTTAATAAACGATGCTAGGACCATTGAAAACCAAAATTACCTTGGTTACCATGGTTACCTTGGTATGTTTAAGACGAGACCCTTCACATACCAGAAAATTGGCAAAAATATACCTGATTCTGGATCGAGATATAAATATGCTGCTCTCCAAAGGCAAAAGGCCCTATCTGCACATACTGCATTTTGGTTTTGCACGGGAGTATTATCTCTACAACGATCCACGATTTTAAGTGTATCTAAATACTCACACGAAGCAGTTCCTATTGCAATAAATGAAAATTAGGCCTACTTTTTCAGTTAATAAAAATGGCGCAGGTCTAACCCAACAAATACGAGATGTTGGTCGTATCTTGGCTCAATGTCTTTTCACCGTGTGTGACGTTGGTCCAACATTGAGCCGGCGTCAACGTCTCGTGTTTGCCACTGGGAAGCGGTTAAGATTTGAAGCTGTCTCTCGCTGCCGCGATCCACGACATCAAGTGGGTGAAAATTATTCAGATTTGACGAAATGGACGTGAACGATTTTGAAATTTTGTTGATTGGTGTCATGTTTTGTCTTTAACATGTTAAAAGGCTGGTATTTAATGTGCTAATAAAGATGAAAAACCGAACATAACCCACAACTTCAAGTGGGTCGAATTACTTATATTTGTACAATTTACATCAAACTATATGCTAATTTTGTCAAATTTAATGCACAAACACAATGAACAAAAACTGCTATAGCCACGATGGGCTTAACACTTTCAAGCCTGAATTACCATTGTCATCTTCATCCACTGCAAGCCGCGAATTGCTGCCTCAATTCTCGACTTGTATTACATGAAGATGACTTGATGTGGTTTAAAATTTAAAGAAAATTGTCATGTATTGTTAAACCATCGTGAAGGCTTAGAGGGTTAAGGGCTAACTAAACTCGGCTCAGTTAGAGTCACACATGTCGTCTTGTGTTCAGTTGATTTGAAATACGAGACGGAAAATGAACTTTATATAGGTCTATAGTTTTGCAAACCCGAGATAGTTCCAAATTAGAACTATAGTTCTAGTTCGTACTGTGACGGTTGATTTAAAAAAGGATTTGAATTGTTGTATAGGCCTACTGCTTTTGTTCCGTTTGATACAACCGATCGTGCCACACAATAATTGATTTGTGAAATATTGATTGCGTACTGCCCGGCGAGTCTTACTCTACATGCAACGCATGAATGAATTCAATAATGCATGTGGTAGTTGTTGGCTTTGTCCTATAGAAAAACGGAATGGTGCCACATATATTGCAGGGTCTAAAACCTCCAAATGCATGTGATATACACAGTTTTGGTATTGTGGTACTATATCAAGAGTGACATTTTGTATATTATGACTCTATGTTCATGATATTATGCAGTCTATCGCGTTACGTAGGCTAGATCAAGTGATCTATAATGAATACATTGAATAAATACAATTGATCTTGAAACTTGTGATGATTAAATTGTTATTTTGCTGCGATCTTTAGATTTGAATGTCAGCTCAGTTTATTGCATTGCCATTGATTGCTGTATTTTAACCCTTATCCTGCCTAATTAATTGATTTAAATGTTTACCCACTTGAGGTTGTGTCTCGCTACTGCAATCCACAACCTCAAGTGGTTGAAAATTACTCATACTTGTTTAATTTAAGACCAAACATTGACAAATATTGAAGTTTAAATAGTCATTTCTTTGCCGATAACAGTGATCCAATTGGCTGAAAAAACGGATTAAAAACAACTTTTGTCGTGATTAGCAGGCAAAGGGTTAAGCAGAATATAGACTTTATATTATCTGATTACCATGGTACGTAGACAAATCATAATTGTTACCAACCGTGGAAAAAGATCACACTAAATGGAATCAATTAAAACTCTGAATATCAGTAACTGATCTTGCTTAGTACCGAAACATTATTTGTGAATGTTATCATCTTTGAGCTTGATAGGTTCGAATTTTGGTCAATTAATCAACTTGGAGAAATAGAATTTAAAAAAAACATAAGGCGCATAACATATGTGTGATAAACTATAGCGTATAGGCCTAAATTATTCTTAATAAGAACATGCATCTAGGCCTACTACTTCCACAAACAACGTGCAATATATATTATCGAAATATTTCAGGTGACATTTTACATATAATTTATGATAGATACGGATGTATATTATTACCGTTGCAATGAGTGTGTATTTTTCTTTTTATTTAATTCCAACAATATATATATTTAACTGATGAGCCAAATCACTATATACCACAAAGCGCATTATAAAAATGGGTAGTTTGAAACGTTATTGATCAATATTGATCTATCCTATCTTATGTATTTACTTAATCATCACATCGTACCCCTGTTATAAAGCTTGGCACCTGAATCATTTTTATTTAATTATGGTTGGCGTTGTGTTGTAATGGTGGAGTTGTAAGGGAATACTAGCCCGAGGTCAGATGCTCAGCGAGATGTATTGGTTCTTTTCACCTGATTCCTGTGCTTAGTAGCACCTTCGTGCATTAATGATGATGGACGCTGCGGTGACCGTAGAGTAAACACACGAGTTGATCATGATCAATACCTGTAAACTTAAATACCCGGGCAACATTCTATTAAGCTGTTCCGTGGGCTGATATTTTTACAAATAATTTATATGCCCAACGCAATGTAGTTTGTTGATCGCATAAGGTTCCATATTTAAAGATTATAAAGTAATTGTAGTATTTAGTTTAATTGCTAGTAAAGGTTAACCCTTTCAGCGCGGGGACCCGTCTTGATACGTCAGAATCTGACGGCTGTAGACATCAGATTCTGACGTATAAAGACGATCCCTGAAAGAATGAAAATATTTTTAACGTCGTAGACCCATAACATAGGTATTTGAATCACGCGGAAAGAGCTACCTAGGACATTTATGACGATTTCAAATGAAAAAAACTTTTTTGTCTCCGTGGTATGTACAAAAATATTTCAACACTTTAAGGATTAAAAAATTTGTTTAACCCAACCAAACTTTGTATACAGCTAACACCTGTATACAAGACACACAGCCCACACATTTAAAATAAAAAATGAGCTTATATTACTAAGGCTACATCGTTATGAGCTCACTAATATTGTCAGAATTTTGCTAAAATTGAGAACAAATTCACATACATGAATACACGAATACATTGCGCTAATTCACAACACATATGATCACGAATGTACAGGGTGTTGCCAGTTCGGAACGAATAACCTAGGAAGAATTATATAGCATCAAGTAATCAATTATTTCTAAATACGTGTACCGCTTATCCCGTTCCAAGCAAACACGAGATATTGAACCAACATTGGTTGAATGTCTCGTGTTTTTTGGGTTATGTAATAACCCTTTAAGCACCAAGTAGGCCTACGAATAAAATCGTTTTTTAATCGATTTTATCAGCTGATTTAGAAACGGTTATTTGGAAAGAAATATGTGCTTAAACATCAAAATTTCCAAATGTTTGTTCTTGGATTAAACGAATCTGAGTAATTTTTCACCCAGATGACGTTGTGGGTGGCTGGAACGAAACACAACTTAAAGTGGGTGATAATTTAAATAAAATAATGTCGACACTCAGAATGCTCACATAGCCTAGTACCTCGACTTTTCTGGAGAAAATTGCAAATAATATCAACTGATTGTTCAATAATCCACCGGAGTACAGAGTGGTTCTGAGCTGTGTTTGTTTTTTCACTGATACAGCTACGTTTATTTGTAATGGTTACAAGTTTCCGTTTTCAGGTTTACGATGTCACGGTTTCCTATTTTCTGGATGGTCTTGGTGTTGGGTTCGATTCGACAGATACAAGAGGACTTGTTGGTCAGATTTCTGACCAGGAAGGAGTTTTCCTTATTGGACAAAATGCAAAAGGTAAGCCCTATGTTTACTGTCAAGCGTCTTGGTATCGTATTCGATACTTGTCCGGACATTAGGTCTGTTGTACGAAAATCAAGGTGACATCCCAGCAAACACGAGGCGTCGACCCAATGTTGATATAATGTTTGGCCTGCGTTGCAGACGGTGGGCCAATATTATAACATCATTGGGTCGACGATTCGTGTGTGATGGGATATAATCTGGGCGGTAATATTGTGTAATTATTTTCAATACATTTGAAGCGAGCAAAATGTTGATTCTATTTATTGCGGCTTCGGCTTCTGCATAGAAAGTGGAAGAGACCACCGATCAATCATCACCTGTACATAATGATATGTTGTTATGTTCAATTTAATCCCTGTGCTGCTAAATTTTCAGTTCCTATTTTTCAACCATTTAAGGCTGGAATTGCCAACGCAATTTCCAGTTACAAATGATAAAAACTATCATTATGACATATCGCATCAAATTGAATTATTTCAGCGCCACGTTATAGTTAGACTCTAATAACGTGGACATTATTATCATTTTTCCCATTACATAAATGGCACAGTTCCAAGAATATTATAAATTTTATTGTCTCCGATTCGTATTACTTATGTGATATTTCAAAAAAATTTCCGAATTTAGAAAATCTAATAGTTAACATACCCTCCCTTGTAAATGTCAGGATGGGAAAATAATATTAGTGACAAACGATCATGTTTATTTCCATACAGGTATATCGAGATTGATAGACAGCCGTATTATTGAGTATTATATATAATTATGTATACATCCAGTACCATTGCAATTAACAATTAATGATTCCCTAGGTATTATTGTGCTTCATGTATTTCATGCTTTGATTTCCGGTTCGATGATATATTATTTGTGAGTTTTGTGATGTACCGGAATATAGAAAGGTTTCAGCGATATCAACATGTCATTGTGATGACGTTGAACCAACGTCGGTCTAATGTTGGCCCGATGTCGAAGACTGCGGGCCACATCAAGCTAAAGTTGGTTCAACGTCACGTACCTGGCCTTATCGACTCGGTAAACAAGTTTGATAAAAATAATCATTCACTCTCCCGACAAAACATCTAGAATGTTGTTTGTGTTTTGTTTTCAGGAGAAGGACAATTTTTAGGGAGGCTACAAGATGTCAGATTCTACAGCGAAGCATTAACTAACAGGTACATTTAATAGGCCACTACTTTTTACCCCTCAGCCATTAAGGCTGTGGGGTATAGTGTGGGGTATAGTGATCATCAGAGGCGGGCGGGCGGGCGGTCTGGCGGGCGGGCGGGCGGTCGGGCGGAGGGTGGTCAGAAATTCAGCTCTTACTAAAAAGTTAACAGAAGAATTTTGTTTATTTTTCACAAACATGACCTATGTGCCTGGGAAATTCATCCCATATATTTTTGGGGGGCACCAAGCCATAAGCGGCCATTTTCCAAGATGGCCGCCTAAAAAGATTGTGGGCACCATAACTTATGAACCGTTGGTTGGATTGCATTCAAATTTGGCATGGTTGTTCTCTAGGTATTTCTGATGATCTGATTACCTTTTGGGATGAATCCATTAAAAACAAAATGGCTGCCGCAGTCATTTAAAAAAGATAGCCGCCTAAAAAGCTTGTGGGCACGATAACTTATGAACCGTTGCTTGGAGTGCATTCAAATTTGGTATGGTTGTTCTCTAAGTATTTCTGATTATCTGATTAACTTTTGGGATGAATCCATTAAAAACAAAATGGCTGCCGCAGCCATTAAAAAAAAATGGCCGCCTAAAAAGCTTGTGGGCACGATAACTTATGAACCGTTGCTTGGAGTGCATTCAAATTTGGTATGGTTGTTCTCTAAGTATTTCTGATTATCTGATTAACTTTTGGGATGAATCCATTAAAAACAAAATGGCCACCGCAGCCATTTAAAAAAAAGACATGGTGTTAGTGGGGGTCACTTTTTTCTCGTTTTTTCTACATATTGATGGACAAAGCCTGCGACTGAAGGGTCCTGCCATCAGCTGATGACTATTTTTTCTTGTATGTCTTAGATGGGAAAAAATAAAAATCCGATACGGAAGACAGACTAAAAAATCAAAAGGGTGTTTCCTGTTTTAGATCGCGAAATATGAGAAATCTACCTATGCTATGGGGTCGTCGTGAAACAATTGTGTAGCTGATCATTTTATCTTCTAGTATTGATCATTTTTTCTTCCACAATGGTCATTTTTCTTTCCATGTTTATTTAGCTCAAGTTACCTGCGCTTTATTTATTTCTCCAATCAATAAAAACTTCCATAGCGCCTAAATCCATATGTCATAAAATTCAGTATTATTTAAATCGAGTATTATAAATTTTAATGGTCTGTATAAAACAGCCAAGGTGATGAATAGTGTCCTTCAAAATAAAGGTGTAACAATTTGAAATTCGCTTTGAATTTAATTGAGTCTAACAATTATTTATTCGTTTGTCTCAATAGTTGAATTTTCACCTTTAAAATTATTGGTTCACTAACGTTACTCTATTTTATTGAAGCTCGTAGAGGTAAAACATATTGACAATAACGTAAGATATGCGCCGCCTACAACCTCAACATAATTTTGAAATTGTCATTTCCCCGGAATGCTTCACATCTATAGAGCAATGGTGAGGTTATCATACTCTAAACTAGATTCAAAAGGATGTCTTTATATTATGTGTGACAAATAATACTTAAGTCAAAATGTCTTTCGCCTCTTGTTGTTACAAATGTGATTTTTGCTATACAAAAATAAAATATAATAAATTATAAATATAATCTCGCTGCAGACAAATTCAGGACGTGTATACGGGCGCCGGACTTCCGGACGTTCTGATCCAGACAGAATGTCTGTGTCCACCCACCTATCCCAGAACAAAACCCAGTAAGACCCACCTGTGTATACGTAACGGTGTACAAGACAACTTGGGAGACGAGACACTCAGACTCAACGTGGACGCCCATCCCCTACACTACATGAACGACGGCGACAGCAACAGCCGATGGATATCAACACTGTTAGATGATGTCACTATTGAGGTGGATTTAAATGATCAATTCCAGGTGGGTCCGTAATTGATTTTCTCACAGTCTGATATAAATCGCTGATCACGATTTTATTCGTTTATTACCCGTTTTATTAGCTGAATAAATAAATCACTGATATTGGGGATGTAATGAGTGTTCAAACATTAGGATTTGCAAATTTTTTGTTTCGAATTAAACAAATATGAGTAATTTTCACCAGTTGAAGTTGTGGGTCGCGGCAGCAAGACACAGATTCAAGTGGGTGAAAATTTAAATAGGAGCTAAGATGACTTGATGGTTAAAGGATTAAGTCTTCCCATTTTTTGTACTCTGGGGCCGTATTCTCGTACAAGTTGCGATATATCATAGGCTTCCGATTGGTCGAGATTGCCATCTCGGCCTACGATATATCGTAACTTGTACGAGAATACGGGCCCTGATCATTTCTGAAATATTAAATTACAATAATCTCGATAATCTCAATGCTGGTAGTAATTTTCAATCCACGACTTCAAGTGGGTGATTTTTTTCCCCACCAGGACCTCTATCCATATGGTTATTCTAACTTGTTCGTTTTTCGTGTAATTTTTAAGAAAATGTGGTAGGCCTATATCCTAGCTTTATTATTAGCTAAGTGCATAGCACAGTGATTGATTTGAAATGTTCAGATATCATGCACTGTATTATGTGGATTACGTGTATAATATAGGGCTGGACTGTGTCCCTTCAAATTTGTGACCCCCCCCCCCCCCCTATTATACTAATTTAGTTACTATTTTATCTGTAGGTGTTCTACGTAGTACTGCAGTTTTACAGTCCTCAGCCTAAGCTGGTGACGATCGAAAGGAAGGAATCCAGCACGTCTTCGTGGACTCTGTGGCAGCAGTACGCCGAGGATTGTGAGGTCGCCTTTGGTGTACCCAACAACGGTCCTCTACCGAATCCAACATCAGTCAACTGCATACAGTTTGGCAGGTAATTCAAGTACATGTTCTTATCACCTAAAATGTGTGGAGTGAAGGGCGTGTCGTACCCGGTAACCCTTTGCCTGCTGATCACGACAATAGTCGTTTTTAATCTGTTTTATTAGCCGATTAAACCACTGTTATTAGGAGTGAAATGCCCGTTTAAACATCCAGATTTGTAGATGTTTGATCTCAAATTAAGCAAATATGAGTAATTTTCAAACACTTGAGGTTGTGTCTCGCTACCGCGATCCGCAACCTCAAGTGATTGAAAATATAAATAAATTAACTTATCAGGATAAGGGTTAACAATTCCGTAATAGACTAGACAACAGATACAAGTCGTGTAAAGATTGTGGAGATGTGATTTTTATATTGCATTGCCGTGCATTGCATTGCATTGCATTGCATTGCATTGCATTGCATTGCATTGCATTGCATTGCATTGCATTGCATTGCATTGCATTGCATAACATTGCATTTCATTGCATTGCATTGCATTGCATTAATGTGTTTTTATTTGTTGTTTCAGTGGAGGATCAATTGTACCTTACTCCAAGGGGAACATCACTTTCAACTTACTCTCTCCAGAACCTGTACCTAGACCAGGCCACAACGATTTTTACAGCACCCCTGAACTGTTTGAATTCGTCAAAGCATCAGCAATACGTGTCCGCCTAAGAGACCATTATTACGTCACACAATTTCGCCATAAATATTTTGGAATCTTTGAGTACATAGTCACTGGCAGGTGCGAATATTATCTACCTTGTACTTTTAACATGTCTAGCATTAACATATTTTATTTTGTTTTTATTGATTATATTTTGTACCATTTCAATTGGAATAATACAAATGTGGCATCAAAATTAGTACACTAATAACATCTGATGTACATGTATTCGGGCAAAGAAACGTGATTGTTCTATACTTGCGCTTCCAAGGTTTAATGTTCTTGTCTTGACTGCAATTGTCATATATATTAGCGATTTTTATACCTGCAGATGTAACTGTCATGGTCACGCCGATAAGTGTGACGAGACAAGTGCTCCCTATATGTGCACCTGTGACGCGGACAGTCACACTGAAGGTGATCGCTGCCAGGCATGTCAACCCCTCTACAACGACAAACCGTTCAGACAAGGCGACCAGCTGAATTCTTACGCCTGCAAGGAATGCCAGTGTTACGGGCACGCCGTCAGCTGTGTGTATAACTCCACCTTGGACCTGTTCCCAGCCGATCATGACAGAGGTGGAGGTGGTGAGTGTGAGGAGTGTCAGCATCATACCACGGGACAGAGGTGCGATCAGTGCCTACCTTACTACTTTCGCCCCAGTGGGAAAAGCCTTTATGACGAAGACGTGTGTCAAATATGTGATTGCCACGAGCCGGGACTGCAGAGTGACGACATAGACTGTCAACAGGTGGGTGTCCTTTATAAAGCTGATTATAATTTAGTTATAGTTATAATTTAATTCATTATAATATGACTTCCCAGCTGACACGAGACGTTGACTCGATGGTATTTTGATGTTGGTCCAGCGTCGCAGATGCTTGGCCAACAGCAAAAAAACATTGGGTCAAGATGCACTGAACTCGTTATAAAAGCTGCATACTTATACATGTATATTTTATAAATATGTTTTATAATGTAGCTAATTAATATGAAATCACTTGTTCTTTTTTAACCTCAGACAGGACAATGTTGACTCATAGATACTTTCATATTTCTTGTTTCTTAAATAAATGTGGATTTACTGCTTGCAATTGATGCTGAATAATTGTTGTAAATGTTGTAATTCCACACAGGTTGGAGGTCAGTGCACCTGTAAATTGCGCACGAGTAGCAGACGCTGTGATAAGTGTGCGCCAGGCTACTACAACCTGCAGGCCAGTAATCCCGAAGGTTGTGAATCGTGTAGGTGTGAGGAAGCTGGAACCATCGGCGGGGATATCTCCTGCCACGCGTCGCTGGGCCAGTGCACGTGCAAGAGCAATGTCAGAGGCAAGTTCAGAATGTCGATTAGACTTATTATATTCTGTGGACACATCTTCCATCTATATATTAACACGGAGTGCTTCGAAGTTTCGGCGCACGATTACTCAGCTGTTGTGGCATTCAGCTGTTTCATGTGACATCAACCCACGGCGCGGGGACCGTCTTTAGACGTCAGAATCTAACGTCTGTAGACGTCAGATTCTGACGTCTAAAGACGGTCCCAGCGCTGAAAGAGTAAAATATTTATAATGGTCGCAGACCCATAACATAGGTATTCAAATGAAGCGGAAAGAACTATAAAAAAAACTATGATGATATCAAAGTTGATAAAACCCTTTGCCCTTTATGGTTTATTTAAAGATATTTCAGCGCTTTAAGGGTAAATCATAAATATAATTGAAAGTATCTTTAATCGATTATGATATAAAAACAACAATTATGACTGGGTAAACTGCGGTAAACCATTGTACGATTCAATGTATTTTTTAATTGTTACTACTAAAGCCCGTTAACATCAAACTGAAGATGAAATGTTGTTTTTTAGGCTTGGCATGTGACTCCTGTCAGTTCGGATTTTACAACCTTGAAGCCAGCAATCCAGACGGATGCGGAGAATGTGCTTGTGATCCTTCAGGATCTCTGGATACATATTGTAATCCAGCCAGCGGCCAATGTAGCTGTAAGCCAAATATAATAGGTCGCCAGTGTGACGAGTGCGTGGCGGGCTACTATAATTTCGCTGAGGGTTGTCTTAACTGTGCGTGTGATGCGTTCGGGACTGTTGAAGGTGGGATCTGCGATGAGAGGAGCGGACTGTGTCAGTGTAAGCCGTACGTGCAGGGACAGCACTGTGACGAGTGCAGGGACGGGTACTTTGACCTGGGTTCAGACTCGACGATGGGGTGCCAGAGCTGCCAGTGCGATCCCGCCGGTACAGAGGAGCAGTCCACTATTTGTGATAAGGAAACGGGCGAGTGTACCTGCAAAATCAACGTACAGGAACGCAAATGTAATCAATGCAAACCCAACACCTTCAATCTGACTGCCACCAATCAAGATGGTTGTCACGTATGTGATTGTGACCCCACAGGCACTGCGTCCGGGGATACTCTGCCCTTCATTCAGCTCGCCTGTGATCAAACTACAGGTCAATGTAGCTGCTTAGCCAATAGGATAGGACGTACCTGTGATCAATGTCTAGAC